>CAMOHE010049697.1:0-18089 GCA_946598075.1 Artocarpus hirsutus | reverse complement strand
CCCCCCCCCCCCCCCCCCCCCCCCCCCCCCCCCCCCCCGGGGGTGCGGCGGCGGGGAGGGGTATTGCCTACATATGTTGCTCTTTAATTAATAGGTCCATATGTTTTAGTGGTACATATAGGGTACAATAAGGTCAGCCTGACTTCTTGGTGCGTGGTGATATAATAAATGCGTGAAAAGGAAAATATGAGTTTTATGCTTGGCAAGAAGAAAGTGAGTTCTATGGCAAAGAGGAGGTTTAAAAATGATGCAAAAGTCACAGAAACAACGTTAAAAAAAAGTATTAGGGTTCATTTAATACGTGGGTTCTAAATGGTATGGTTTTGACTTTGTAGTTGAACTGGTATATTTAAACTATATGATTTAAATTGTAATTTTAAATAGACATTTGGAATGTAAAAGTTTAAAACAAGAATAAAACATTACATCGGAGAATTAATGTTTAAAAAACTATAGTTTATGAAAAACGATAGTAGGAAGAGTTTTTACTATCGAAAGTCTTTCAAAACCTTTAGAATTTAAGGGGGATTAAGTTCTCAAAACTAACAGTTTAACATGTTTTAAGCGATTCTCACTATTTTAAACTTCTTTATTGCGCCTACTAAACACTTATTTTTGTCAGCCTATAGGTTCAAAACCACTTAAAACATTCTAAAAATGCAAACCATATGACACATTAGTAAATTTGAGAGAGACAAAAAAAATCTCGATATCGAGAGGTCTGAAGAGAGAGGGGTAGTTAAAGCTCTAGGGCCTCTTTTGGGAATATTGTTAGGCTCAGGCCTTGAAATCTAGTTTCCTGCCCGTCGGGCTATGAGCTTCTATGTGGTGATGGAGTGTGCAACACGGAGCTTTCTTTGGGGTGGATTGAAGGTAGGGTTGAAGACGGAAGCCTTTGTTCGGAGCATCAATCTTGGTGCGTCTAATATCAGGTGACTAAGTTCTTTTAGGGGTTTAATATGCACAGTGGCTAGTGTGTCTCTCAAATTCTATTGCTTTCTCTAGCTAGGGTCGCCTGGCTACCCGAACTGCTACTTAACTTGTTTGAACTTAATTTATCAATTTTAATCTTACTGCCCAAGCCGCTGCACTGGCATCTTTTTGTTGGTTTTTCTCATTACCAGAGGCTTTGTCAATGGTACTCAGGACTTTTCTTTTAGTTGGCTCTGTACTAAGGTTCGCAAGTTAAGTGTTTTTACATTGGTTGTGATTTTTTATCTTGTTTTTTAGTGTTAGGTTGTGTTTTTATTATGCTAATTTTGTTTGTTAGCTGTTTTTTGTGTGGCTGTAGTGCTATGGGTTTTTGGATTCAATCGTTATTAAATTTTTCCTTTGATTATAGAAATTTTGTTCAACAGCCATGTGTGTGCTTGGTGTAACTGTTTGGGTGTTTGATATTGAAACTTGGTACACGTCTGTTCTTTATATTCATGCATTTGAGGTTGATGTTGGAACAAAGCTGTATATATATTGGTGTTTGTATTATTAGACAGGAAGGACATGGCATGGTATTAGTTTGCGTGAATTATTAGAGTTTCCATGCGGCTCAGCTGAACATTAGTAGGAGGCGGAAAATGAGACTCCAAAATTGAAGTAATTGATGATGGGTCCACGAGAACCAGAGCTTTGAAAAACTTGCAATCATATTTTGAATTAATGAATGAATTTATTAGGTTAGTCCATAGAGGTGGACGTTGAACTTATTCATTTAACCGCCTTCATCTCTCATCTCCCACTTAATTAGCATGTAGTTGAAATCTTTTAGGATATGATTTGATGGAATGACCATCCGAATAGAATGACAATTCTTAGAATTTAGTCATTCATGCTTTTATGGTGTCTACAACACTCAAAGTTATCTCCTACTTATACGCATTACATTACAATTTCAATTTATCCTACATACAAAATCTTCATAAAGGGAGATTGTTTTCTTGTTATTCTCTACTCTCCTATGGCCTACTAAATGTGATATTTAAAGCATCTTTCTAACATATCAAAAATAACATAATTATGTGCAATTAAGCATGCATTACAAATAACTAAATCAACCACAATTTCATGTTTATTTCAAAATGATCTAAGCACACTCCAATAGGCAATTGTAATTAGAGCTTGAAAAATAATAAGCGCCACCCAAGAAATATTGTCAAAAATATATACAAATTTTCCAAAAATAGAATGTGCATGTATAATTTCAATATCACATATTGCATGGCACATTATTAATAGATATTCTATAAATAAATAAAAGCATACAAAAATATGCAATTATAGATTTATCATCAATATAAAATATGCATTTTTATAATTCTAGAATTTAATATTTTTAAAAAAAATTTTGGGTCACGAACAAGGGTTGAAAAAACAAACCCTAGGCTTGGCTGGGTTGCCTAGGCACGGCTTAGGTTCACTTGGGCTACCCAATGCATTCGACTCATGTAGGTCGTTGGGCCACACTGAGCCTAGCTTGCAAAATCCTGGCCAACGCCCAGGCGTTACGCCAATAAGCCTAAATAGGCCTCTTGGCCCTACGCATAGTGGCATGGCCAGTGTGCAACAGCTTGGCACCAGGGATGCTTAGTAGTCATGCACACAACAATAGAGAGTGTTGTTTATGCGCCATTTCCATTGCCAGCATAGTTTTTTTTAGCCGTTATCTATCATAGTCACATTGTCGACGTCCAGATGCCACGCCGAGAGTCGCCTCACTTCGTCCCTAAATTGGTGAGTGGGACTCACTCTCCGTGAAGTAAAGGTAAGAATTTTAGAATTCAATTAAGAACAAAAACCCCAGTTTTTGGGAATCTTCACAGAAAAGACCCAAAAAGGGTCATAACTCTCTCATCCGGAATCTATTTCAAGCAAATGACATATCATTGCAAAAATAGTTCTATGAAAAATCCAACGACATCTAGAAAAACGTGATTAAAAAATACTGTCGAAGTTTATGGCATTCAGAAGTTTAACTCTATTTTTCTCTCTAACCATTCAGCAATAAGATCTAAAATTTTCATAGGAAAATAAACATCAAAATTAGATTCAAACATTGAGCAGACAAAATAGACATGAAAATCTTAAGAAAAACCACAAAAACGGCAGCTTACATGATTAGCTTTTAGTGTACCTCTCTCATCCACAATCTTACATCGAATGTTGAGACTACCACAACCATGGTCTAATACCAAAGAATGAAAAGCCTACCGGGTACATATGCAAGAGTGTCTACGATGATGTAGAGTCCAATCTCCAATTCTACATTGATCTGGGAATCGTCCTAGAAAACCTTACGACATTTTATAGTCACAAACATGTTCTCGTTGCTCCAAATCACGATCTTCTACGAACACGATCACGGTTTTATTCTTGATTGCTCACGGTATGCGTCGTTATGACACGGTAGTACTCAAACAACTACAAGAATTCATGCTCAAGAACTCAATAGAAAAACACAAGAGAGAGATGCGCAGAAATTTCCCGTACAGCTCGTTTGCGCCTTAGCTATCACACATGTCAGTAAAAAGAGTGAACACAAATTATAGAAAGGTGCCTTCATTATTTAGCGGAGAGTAAGTTACTTGATTCACTCCATCCTTGAAGATATTGAAAATATTCTATAATATTTTGAAAATGATACTCAACCTTGCCTTAAAGTCCAACAGAAAGGCATCTTCACTGTTGTATCACCTCTTTTACCATCTCGCTTAATTCTTTATTTTCCAATTACTTTTTTCCTTAAAAAAGATTTAAGAGAGAGGGAGAAGGAGAGGGAGAGAGAGAGAGAACACATGTGCTTCCGCTTTGTTAGCAAACTAACAATTGGGTACAATAGTTGCAGTGGAGTATAATGTACGGATGAAAAGGCAGACAGATCGCGGTAGTGTTGAAAACCATAAAAATAGTGAAGCTTGGGAGAGCAGAGTAGGGACAGAGCCAAAGTTCCCCTTTTGTGGAGCTTAAGGGACGCCTTTGGTTCTATGACACGTTGATTCCTCGCTATTCAATTAAATAATCCTTCTATCCGAGTCATGCTTTACTCTCATGCTCATACGCACTCTTCATATATAAATACAAATTCTCTTTATAAATTCTAAAAATAAAATTCATATTATGAAGAGGAAAAAAATTAAAAAAAAAAAAGAAAAGAAAACAAAAAATTTAAGGCATGTTTGGCAGTGGTTTTAGCACTCAGTTTCCATCACAAACTCAGTTATAAACAGTAAAAAGCTCTCATATGCTACAGTAACAATAAAAAAAATAACTATAATATAAAACTCTTATATGCTACCGTAAAAATGATTCCTATCACTCTTCTAAACACTCACTTATACGGTCAACCCATTCCCCTAGTCCCTAACTCTCCCCCACACGCTCTTTATGAGACTGCTTCCGACACGTGCTCTCTCCAAACGAGTAAATGGTAGCAGTATTAGTAGTGAGGAAAGAAGAGCCAAGAAATGAGCTGGAATAGAGATTCCTCTATAGGATTTGAGCTGTAATTGAAAGCTCTTCCCTTTCTCCTCCCTTTCTTCCTTGTTTCCTTCCCTCTCTTTTTTTTTTAAGTCTCTTGTCATAGGCCTATAAATAGCCTAACCACGCCACTTCTTATCACTCCCCTTTACCACTCCGTTTTTAAGTTTCTATCAACTCAAAATGGAATTCTCTCTTCTCCTCTGTTTCTTCTTTGCTTTTTCCTTCTTTTTTATGTTTTTTCTAACTCGTTTCCTCCTCAAATCCTTCCCTTCCAACCGTGTGAATTTGCCGCTCCCACCGGGTTCTTTGGGTTGGCCATATATAGGGGAGACCTTTCAACTCTACTCCCAAAACCCAAATGTCTTCTTTGCCTCAAAGCAGAGGAGGTATTTCCTTTTTTGCTCAACTAATAATATGATACTACTTCTACTAACTAAACAAACCACTTTCTTTGTGTTTTTCGAATTAAGCCTTCCTAAATGGTATGGATTGTTTTTGAACTATAGGTATGGCTCCATCTTCAAGACCCACATCTTGGGATGCCCTTGTGTCATGATCTCGAGCCCGGAGGCCGCGAAATTCGTGCTCGTCACAAGATCCCAACTCTTCAAGCCCACATTCCCCTCCAGCAAAGAGAGGATGTTGGGCAAACAAGCCATTTTCTTTCACCAAGGAGACTACCACAACAAGTTGAGGAAGCTCGTCCTTCGCGCCTTCATGCCCGAAGCAGTCAAGAACATCATCCCCGACATCGAAACCATTGCCAAGGACTCACTCCAGGCCTGCGAAGGCCGCTTGGTCAACACCTTCCAAGAAATGAAGACGGTGAGCTTATAACAACAACAGAGGAAGCGAAAAAAACAGAGCTCCCTTCTTTCTTTTTCCTTTTCCCTTTTTTTTTTTTCCCCCCCTTAAACCATAATAGAACCAGTGAACTTCAACTGACTTGATCCCTAAACATAAGTTTTACGTGGTTATTGCAGTTTGCATTTAACGTGGCACTGCTTTCGATATTCGGAAGAGACCAAGAGCTATACAGGGAGGATTTGAAGAGGTGCTACTTCATACTAGAGAAAGGGTACAATTCCATGCCCATAAACTTTCCGGGCACACTTTTTCACAAAGCCATGAAGGCCAGAAAGGAGTTGTCGCAGATCTTGGCCAAAATCATCTCCACTAGAAGACAGGCCGAGCAGGACGAATGCCACAGCGACCTCCTTTCCTCCTTCATGGGCGACAAAGAAGGCCTCACCGACGCCCAAATCGCCGACAACGTCATCGGCGTAATCTTTGCCGCGCGCGACACCACCGCCAGCGTCTTGACTTGGGTCGTCAAGTACCTCGGAGAGAACCCCAGTGTTCTTGAAGCTGTGACCGTAAGAATCTCTCTCCTTTTCCAACCGCTAATTACTAATTCTGCTCATAACCGAATGGTTCTTAACTTGCGGGGCCCTTTTTATTTATTTATTTATTTATTGACTTGGACAGGAAGAGCAACGGTCCATATTGAAGGGTAAAGAAGAGAGTGGTGAAGACAAGCTTCTGAATTGGGTGGATACCAAGAAGATGCCGATGACCGCCAGGGTTATTCAAGAGACCCTTAGAGTTGCTTCAGTTTTATCTTTTACTTTCAGAGAAGCTGTGGAAGATGTTGAATATGAGGGTCAGTTCTTACATCTCACTCTCTCCCCTCATAATTTCCCTTTTTTTAAGGGGTTAAGTTAAAAACGCTCATTTTAACTCGTTTTTCACCCAAAAAAAAAAATAAAAATTACAGGATATCTTATACCCAAAGGGTGGAAAGTATTGCCACTTTTCAGAAACATCCATCACAGCGCAGAATTCTTTCCAGAGCCTGAGAAATTTGATCCTTCCCGATTTCAGGTAAAAAGGGTGTTTTTTTTTATGGATATATGTACTCGGTCTGAGTGGGTGTCCTCCCTTCATTTGACTTTAACCTAATTCGGAATCATTTTGTTACGATGGACCTTGAACAGGTCGCCCCCAAACCCAACACATACATGCCATTTGGAAATGGGACCCACGCATGTCCAGGGAATGAATTAGCTAAGCTGGAGATGCTCGTCCTGCTCCACCATCTCACCACAAAGTACAGGTCGGTAAAAGAGTAAATGTATATTTTTACTGTTAGGACGGCGCCACCGTGCATTGCTGCATCATCATACATAACAGATCGGAACAACCCTGTTTAACCTGAACGGTTATAACATTGTTGCTAACAAAGCAATAAAATACATAACAAAACGATAAAATATAGTCTAAAAAATGCACTATATTATTAAATAGAACTCAAAGTTATATAAATGGTGAGATTTTAACTCTACAAAATGAAAATGATTTTTCATATATACATGTTAGTGACACAAAAGAGTCACATAGTAAAAAGTAAAAATACTACTGTATTCTCTCTTCTTTTTTTTTTCTGAAATGGCATCCTATATCACATTAAAAAAAATCTGATTACTATACTATAATGTTGTATCATCGTATGATGTTTCTAAAAATAGAAATAAAAGTAGCGGCGTGTGGCGGCCAACTGTGTTGTGAGTTGTGACGCAGTCATAATTTATTGAATATGTTGCAGGTGGTCTGTAGTGGGTGCACAGAATGGGATTCAGTATGGTCCTTTTGCTCTTCCCCAGAACGGCTTGCCCATCATATTACATCCCAACTCTCACAAGAAGTTGAACAACATGCCATAATGCCAAACAACAACAACCAAGCGACCAAGCAAGCAAATTAGAGTCGCTCCCAACTTGAGCCAAACTTTCCATATATGGATACAAAAAATCATTTGCTACAACAGAAAAAAAGAGTCCAAAGAGACAGAGAGAGATAGACACTCACACAAAAAATAAAACAAAAGGAAAAAGAAAAGAAAAGCATGTGCTATAGTGCTACTTGCCAAAAGAGAGAGAGGAAAGGAGAGAGAGGATCTCCACCTTGTACTTCTTTTCGGCCTAAGGATTATAGAACGGAGATAGGAAAACAAAAGCCAAGCCAAGCCAAGCCAAGTGTACAGAAGAGTCGTTCACACGTACGGAAACATCATATGCAATGCAACCATGGAGCGTTCATTTTTTGTTTCACTTTCCAAGAGATTAAGGGTGTCAAAAAAACTTATCATTTATAATCTATATAATCCATAAACGTAAAGAGCCACAAGGCAGAAATGAAAATCTGATGAATAAAAAGCTTTTCTTCTCTATGATTCATTTCAACATATTCTAATGACCCTCTTCAGCTGGCATTGCACTTGCAGGAGAACTGAAAAAATGAATCCAAGATGACCCTAAAAAAAAAAAACAATAGAGCCTGTCACAACCTGTCAAGTCCATCGTCAAAATTACACACGGTGTGTTGAAAAATGCAAAAGAAATACATAATGTTCACGGCACTCCAGCTAAGATATGCAAGAAATTTATGCTTCGCTTTTTATAAATATTTTTTCCCTAAGAAATGAAATTGACAAATTATGGTGATAAACTTTGACTTTTGGGCTTGTATGATGAGTAACAGCCAATCCATGTTATGTTAATTGATCACAAGGTCTAGACAATTTGTAGGTTGTGTGTTAATGTGCCGAGAATATTGACAATAAATACTAATTACTTGCTGCCTCTGCTCTTTTTTTTTTTTTTTTGGGCATGCTCCGTTTGACGAGAACATAGGTTGTAGTTGAGAGGGCGGTTTAAGTGTTCATTTGGCACTTCAACTCATCCGTTATAATTGTGAAAAGTATAAAGTTCTCAACAACTACAATAAAAAGTAAAAATTTATTCTAGTATAAAGCCCCACATGCTACTGAAGTAACAAACGGCCTATAAAGCTAATAAGCTTTTGTATTTTTGTTTTTTTAAAATAATGTACCTTCTCGATCTTGAACAACTTTAGACCATCATATCACGTTAGAATAATATAAACGTAACTTAATCTCTATTGCATAGTACCAATCAAAGAATTTTTTCGGCTTTGTATGCAGCAAGCAACAGCTGAAAATTCATACCATTAGAATTTCAAAGCAATAGATGATAACAGCTTTAGTCCCAAAAGTTGAAGCTGGGTTTCCATATTTTCAACAAAATTGAAGAGAGTGCAGAGACTGCAACAGAAATTAGCCTTGTGGGCCCAAATCAACAAAATCAATTTTCCACAAGTATAGCCCTCAGTGGCAATCAAAGACCCACACAAAGTGGGTCCCATAAGCTTGAACTTGAGACAAGTTTGTTCGCTTTGATCCCAGTTGTTACTTGTTACATTGTTAAACCATACTACCTCAAAATACTTGCTTGTTAAGAGGAAAGGGATCATATGCCATACTTGTTTCTAAATTTATCACCGAAAATATCATATGTTAAATATAATACTAAAAATAATATTCATATTTGAGAGTGATTTTTCTAATCAAATGTTAAAATATAGTGAGTCTATTTCGTTGAACAGTTCGTATTGTTCGAACCAAATTCTCTCTTGAATTGGATTTGGCGACGAAAAACTAAGACCCATTTTACAGCATGATTTGGACTGTTTGAATCCAAAATTCTTCCCAAATCTAAAAATACCTCCTTCCTTGTTTATAAGATTTTAGACCCATTTTTCAAACTACACTTTTCAAACTTTCCATTTTAAACCAAAAAAAGTCTCGAACCTACGAACCAAATGGACTGAATATTGACACAACAATTTGACATTACACTGAAGATCCTCTAGTTAGATGTGTTACGCCATGTCTGTGATAAACATGTGTCCAAATAATTTGTTGTTCTCATCCTGCCAGGAAGATATTTAGATAATATTTGACTTAAATCTGGCACTTACAACTAATAGCCTACTTGATATCTAAATGACATTATAGTAGTATTATAGTAGTATTAATGTATAGAAGTCATAAGCTAAGGTCACTTGTACAACTGGCAATACATTAACATATTGTAGCATGCATTCCCATGGAATTTATTAGTGGCACAAAATCTAAATTCAAGAAATTCCCAAAGTCAAAGGGGAATAATGATGAAATATATACACGTTCCAATGCTCAGCAAAAACTACACGTTCCAATGTTTAGTTGATGAGCTGTCCAATTCTGAGAGACGATCTCTGAATCTGATTAACTCTCTCCAAAAATTCCAAACTTTAAGAGCTTGGTAACAAGTTTAAGTTCTTAATAATCCAAAAAAAATACATTTCAATAGTTGACCAAAAATTTTGTTGACTAATCCTTGTTATAATAAGAAAAATTAGAGCAGGACACACGTCTCTCCAGTCACGGGTCATTGCTTAGACCAAATCGATACTACCCTTCTAAGATGAACAGGAGACGATGACTTTTTGTCCATTGAATCCTTCAGGGATGTCACTTGAGGCTTATTTGAGATTGATGTTGCTGAACTTCCACATAATTTCGTAATCTGTGGTCTTAGAAAACAACTTTTAGAAACAGTCTAGCAAAAGATTCTAAAAAGCATTTCTAATAATTGTTCCAATTTAAACAATTGTAGTTTCTACTGACAACATAAGCAAAATCTTGAATTTTCTAAGCTGCACAACACTGCTAATCTAGCTCCTGAAATGGGGTACATTCAATATTAGCGAACTAGGTTAGTGAACTAGAAAACCGGCTTTGTTTGACAATGTCGTTAGAACTTCTTAGTTCCAAATGTTACATTATGAAGCTCTCACATGCTACAGTGTTCTTAGTTTTTAGTTCCAATTACGTTCCCAAACACAACAAAAAAACCGAAAAAAAAACACACTAAAGAAAACAAAACCAACAGGGGAACCAAAGTCGTTCCCAATACTGGATATTCATGCACAAATAGATGCCCAACATAAAAAGGAATTGTTTGTCTCTGTGACTCTTCTACTTTAACGTCATATTTTACTAATATAAAGTGTGGGGGGAATTTCAAGAGCTAGACTCGAACCAAAGGCAATGACGAAATTCCAATAACAAATTCTCCACATCAGTCGCTCGTTTGTAATCCAATAACTTATCCCATTTATAACTATGATCATCCATTGTCACTTGCTTTTGCAAGTGTCTTATCTAAGAGGCAATATATACAAGCAATTTGTAAACAGAACATTTGAAAATTTGCACATTTGAAACAGGTGTTTAAGTTGTTGGTAATTAACTTCTAACACCAATAATCAAATAATAAACAAACCTCTCCTTTGCCTCATATCAGATGATCGTTTATTATTTTCATTATAAAATACCAACACTTTTTAAAGATTTAAACCCGAGACCTCCCTTAAATCCCGGGTGATCATTTATTTCGGGAGAAACTGAAGTTCTTCCTAATGCTTGACTGGTCAACAAATACGTAATTTCCATGAAAAAATGGCCTGCTTGGGTGATGGAGGCAATTCTTGTCTTTCTTTCTCCTCTTTTCTAATTTCTTGTGTTCACTTTCCCAGTTGAGAGAGAGAAAAAGAGAAAAGCTTCCAAGTAAGAAAAAAATAAAACGTAACTGTTACTAAGATGCTCAGCAACCTGTTAAAACGGAAAACGATCTCTCAATTACCAAGAACTGAACAACCAAAGAAGCATACACGAATAAGAGGGGGGCTGATTTCATTTATTATATATATATATATATATATTTATTTATTTATTTATAAAAGCCTTTTTGGTTGCCCATCCCCATTCTTTTATTTTAACTCTTTTTTCTTTTCTTCCCTTAAATATATTTTCTTTTTCATTTTTGCCCTTCTTTTAGCAGTTCTTTTTTCTTTCCAACCTTTTTTTCTTCCCTAAATATTTTATCCTTTCACTCTTGTCCCTTAATCATTTTTTGTAAAATTTTATAATTTTAAATGTAACTATATATATCAGAGCCTTGCGGCTCTACCGTTTTCAACCGAAATGTGCATTTTGGTTGACACAAGTGTTTTGGTTCCCCCTCCCTCTTTTTCTAAACTTTTTTTCTTTTCTTCCTTGTATATTTTTTTTTCATTTTTGCCCTCCTTTTTAACTTTTTTTTTTTGCTTTCCCACCTTTTTTGTTTTTCTTCCCTAAATAATTTATCTTTTCATTTTTGTCCCTTTAAGCATTTTTTTTATATTTTAAATATATGTCATTGAAGTACTTTCTTCCACCTAATTTGTCCCTATTAAAAGCATTACCCTCAAATATGTTCCTGTCTAAATTTTTCTCACAATTCTCTAAATATTTGCTTTAATATTAAATATAGTTTTAATAAATAACTTTTTCTTTATTTACCTAATTATTCGACTAAAATAGTTCTCTTAAATAATCAATCGATAAAAAAATAATAGTTTTGCTATAATATTTTTTCTCAAAAGAGTTAGGCTGCAACAGTTTTTCAATTCAAACTTTAAGTCATATAGTTTAAATACAAATTCAACAATTTGAGTACGCCGGTGCATACGCACGTGCTTTTAAACTAGTCCTATGTGAAGCCTAATTGATTCTCTAGCTGGAAAGTGTTTTTTCGGTTGCAGTTTTCCAAATTTTTACTTTAATGGCGCGTTTACTTTGTACAAAAAAGAAAAGGTCCTTTCAATCACGCACGTATTTACAAAATCACTAATAAGTTTTGTAGGCCCACATAATATAGGAAGTGAGAAAAAGAAACATGAATCCTCAAATCCCTATGGTATTAATTCCCTATCAAAGAGTATTAATTCCCTATCAAAGAGAATGGATGCTAAATTTACTTAAATATCTAAATTTAATTGTTGTAATTCAATGGTCATATAATTATGAAAAAATACATTTTGGGCATAACCTTGCAATATTACCATTCTTAAATTAGTAACCACTAAAAAGTGAATAGAATTGTTTCCCAAAAGTGGATAGAATTGTTTCTCGTTACTCCATCAAATGGACAAGTAAACACTAAAAAAGGAATGATTCTCATTCCTATTATTTTAGTTTCATTCCCAATCCTATTACCTTTTCGATTACATTTCTTTGTAGTTTGGTAAACACACCCTAAGTAGTTTAGCCTAGAGTAGTGCTGCTCTTCCTACAAATTAGATGTATTATATATAATCTATTGATGAGAAATAATCTATTTATAGTTCTTGCACATACAGAATGAGTTAAGATAGATGTGACAATTGTTACCTCCTCTGGCAGTGGTTTTATGACTTCTGTCCATTGCACAATATTGCCAAAACAAACAACGCCAAGTTTCTTCAACGGAGATGAATTTTCTTCTACCAAATATTGGGACACTAGAACTAGAAGAAGATCCGATCACCTGCCCAAGACTAACAGCGAAACCAACAACATTCATCCTCTGAACCCTTGCATTGAGTTCAAGTCCAAATTGGATTCAAAGAAACATATGTTAGTTTAATCTGTACCGGTATGATGATTTCCTAGGCTTTCGGCTATCCAAGATACCACCGAGATTGGCCAATGCATCATGAAACTTACGGATTTTCAGAAAACCCCTAATCATGGAAACTTCGCTGTCCGAGAACTTTGCTTTCACCATCACCAAATCAACAAGCTTAACGAGGGTGTCCTCCATGGACAAAGCACAAAGCCCCTCGGCAAGCATAGCAAATGACGAGAATTCCGGTACAAATCCTCTCTCTGTCATCTCAACCACAAAATCGACAGCCTCTCCAATTGGTCCTCCACCATTGCAAAGGCCGCGAAACACAATCTTATAGGAAATCGCATCTGGAGGATCGCCTTTCTCCATCATTTCTCTGAAAAGCCTCATGGCCTCCTTTGTTCTCTTCCGCTTGAACAGCGCCTGTATTATGGGGTTGTAGGCCTGTGGAGTCAAGACCATCCCTTTCATCTGAATAGTTCTAAGGAGCCTATTTGCAACCTCAACTCTACCAGCCTTACATAATCCCCCAATAAGTGTCCCATAAGTGACGATATCCGGTTCACATCCATTTGAGGTCATGCTTTGAACAATATCTGCCGCCTTCTTTATATCTCCCTCCCTACAGAAAAATGTCAGAAGTGAATTGTACGTGAATTTGTCAGGCTGCAAACCTTCCATTATCATCTGATCCATGAGCTGTGAAGCTTCTTCCACCCTCCTGCTCTGGCATAGACCATCGATGAGGGTGTTGTAGGTCACTGCATTTCTTGAAATCCCTTGGAGTTCCATCTGATCAAAAATCTCTTCTGCTTCCTCGATCCTTTTATTCTTGCACAACCCATCAATCAAAGTATTGTATATGATCACATTTCGTGCACACCCACTCAATTCCATTTCTTTCAGCAGGCTCAAAGCTCCTGTAATATTCCCTTTAGAAAAATTGCTATCGATTAACATATTGTATGTGAATTCATCCGGTTGGCACCCTTTGTTCTTCATCTCTTCAAAGACCTCCGCCGCAACTTTATGATTGCTCGTCAGGCAGAGACCTTGAATAAGAGAATTGAAGGTGCAAGCATCGGGCAAAATCCCCTTGCTTGTCAAACCACGGGCGAGTTCTACCGCCTCTTTCACCCGGTTCTCCTTACAAAACATGCTAATAAGCGTGTTATATGTAATGGTATTCGGGGAACAACCCCTTGACACCATCTGGTTGAGAATCTCCACAGCTTCATCAATCTCACCCAATTTACACAACCCTGAGATCAATGCATTATAAGTGTAGATATCAGGATCGAATCCTTCCTGAAGCATCACATCCATCATCTCCAAAGCATGCTTAACATGCCCAACCTTGCATAAGCCATTCACCAAAGTATTGAAAGTAAACCTATCAGGAACAAACCCTTCACTCTCCACCATCTCTTGGATAAAACCCAAGGCTTCCTCAACTTTACCCACTCTGCAAAACCCATTTACCAAGACATTGATCGTGACGTTAGTACAAGAACATCCATACTCAACCATTTGTTCCTTGACTCTCAAGGCACCACTAATATCACCTTCCTCAATGTACCCTCGCATAATAGTGGTGAACGTTTTCTCATCCGGGGAGAGGCCGTAGCTTGGCATCATATCTTCCATCATCAAAAGGGCAGGCCTGATCTGGTGGGCCCTACAAAGTGCCTTAATCAAAACATTAAAAGTCGAAACATCAGGCTTAATCCCTTTACTAACCATGTTCGCATGCGCCTCCTCAACTAATTTCAGCTTGTTTCCCTCAACAAGAACATTCAACAAAAAATTATAGAAATGGGTATCCGGTTTAACCCCAAATTCAGTTTCCATCAAATCAACAAGACCTAAAATTTCATCGTACATGTCGAACTTAGCATAGCCCTCGACGAAGATCCAGAAAGTACCTGTGCCGATGTGGCCGTCGTTTTTCTTCTTGATGTCGTTTAAGAGGGTTCTCATGGACTCGAAGGAGCCGACGTCGGCGAGCTTGCGTAGGACCTCGTGGTAGAGAGAAGGAGAGGGGGAGAAGTTGGGCTGGCGGGAGGCCCATTCGAAGAGGCGGAGAGCTGACGACTCGTCGTTTTGGCGGCGGAGGGCGTCGAGGAGATCGTTGGAGGTGAAGTCGGGCGGGAGGAGAGGAGTTAGTGAAGCGGAGGAGTGGATTGAAAGGTTTTTCTGAGCCGGGGAAGAAGAGGAAGAGAGATAATTATTTTTGTTGGTAAAGGAAAGAGGAGGAGGAGGAAATGGTGGTGGTTTTGAGAGGCTGAGGGTGTGAGGGAGAGACCAAGGATAGCATTTCAGATGTACCGACAGAGACATTGGAATGGGTAGTGAAGTGGTTTTGCCCCCTCACTCGTCGCCCTTCGTCCTCTCCACATAAAAAACAAAAGGAGGAGAGGATTAGGTTGAGATTTGGGATGCTAGGACAAGCCACAATATCTTTTTCTTTCGTTAAGAAAAATAAAATAAAATTCAAGCAATACCAAAAAATAAAATAAAATCTCACAAATTATGATGTCTACAAAAGGGTGCAATGCTTACCATTTCTATATCTATATTTAGGTGTTTCGGCCGCGAAACTTTGTGACAACGTGTGTATGACTTCAAAGACTAGCTCTAATACAAATGATAATATCACCGTTATATTTGTCATTTAAAAAATAAATAAATATTTAATGTGTTATTTTTGGTGTTGTTTGTTAGAAAATTGTAAATACACTATATTGTATAATGATGAAAAAAGCATTGTTCTCATAGATGTTCTCATAGATGTTGTGTTTAATTTTTGTTAATTGCTAAAATAGTAGTAACTTAAAAAAAGTAAAAGGAAACTAATAAAATTAAAATAAAATGAACAAAACTAAAGTTTTAGGGATCCAATGTCACATAATTAATTTCATTTAAAATAAATATACTCTCCACGTGATTAATTTTTATTAGTAAAATAATTAGCCAAATGTATAAAATCATTACTTGCCTTTTCCTATAAGCTAGTAGGAATTTCATGTTAATTAAAACCCTTATATTTCTATGAAGAAGTAATTAATACAAATTCATTAAGTTCAAGCATTCAAAATGACCATACATACACTAAGGACATGTACCTATTTCAAATTCCACATGCCACCCTATTGTTGATTAAGACCCAAAATCCACAATGAATGGTTAAATCACTAGAAGCATTAGCACATAATATAATAGACTATTAACAATAATCAAATATCAATCTAAAAGAGCAAAAATTAATCGAAATCTATTAAAGGAATCCACTAGAATCCTAGAAAACAAACTCAAGGCATAAATGAAAACAAAATAAAAATAAAAAATATAAATAAATAACACTAATATTCAAACATTATTAAAATATGCAAAAATTTAGAAAATAAAAATATGCAAGAAGTCACCGAAATGAAAACGTAACAAGCTCCAAATTTCTCCTATCCTAATCTCTTTCTTCCTCCTTTTTGTAACTCTAAAATGCTCTCTAATGATGTTTTCCAAAGAAAAATAAAATACCTAAATCTAAAGCCAAAAATAAATCTTGAAATTAAAATAAAACTAAACTAAAAATTTACTTTTTTTTTCTCTCTTTTTCCCTATTTTTCTTCTTGGGATCAGCTCCTCTCTCCCCAAAAATAGGGTCTTGAAACTCGGGGCGAGAGAAAGAGTAGACTCCTGTTTTAGAAATGCAAACCCTTTCTTGAATCTTTTTGGATTCTTAGGTGAATCCGCCCTAGTTGGTATTAGAGCCATGTTATCTGACTGTTCTTAGAATTCCACACCTCTAAACATGACTTCCAATCCAGGATCTGATTCTTCTGCTTCTTCTTCATTGTCTTTACCTATTGCTTCTTCCCATCAAAAATCTACTTCCTTTAAGTTAGATTTTTTATATGAAATATCATATCTTCTAGATGATAAGAAAATTACGTCTGAGTCCCTTCCTCTTATCAATCTCTACCATGCTTTTACTAAATCTACCAGTTCCTTTTCTCGCTCTATAAAAGCCCTTATTCATCCATCGTATAAGCCTCCAAAAGAGTATGTCCAAGCCTCTAAATTCAATCAAAGCCAACTCCCAGCAGTTCCTCACGAACAATTGGTTACCCTTCAAATTCCTAAGGAGTTACCCTGCTAGTGGATTTCCCAAGGATATACCCACATCCACTATGGTGCTATTCGGCTTGCACTTACCTATCATGCCCGAAAAGGACTTCCGATTTCTGCACGCATCGAACTCCTTGACACTCGCCTGAAGAAATACCAACAGGCCAGCATTGCAACAATTGAGACGACGTTGAACGTGGGCACAGTAATTGTTACTCTATTTCCCAACTTCAACATGTCTCTACTTGACAAACGACTCCTAGATGCACTCAAGGTTCAAGTACAGATCATTGTTATCGACCAAGTGTTGGAAAAATAATACGTAGCGAAATTTTAAAATTTTTTAAATCAGAGTATTTTTCAAAACACAAATTTGACATGCTATATGTATAAATTAACCTGATCTTACTAACCTTGTATTCACCGAAAAGCTCTCGAAATCTGTGTAGAGAAGTAACGTTCCAGAAGAGCCTCAACTAATTGGTCTTATTTGCTATTCTCTATCCACGATCGGATTGAGTGTGGGCTCACATGTACAGCTCTTCCTCAAGATGATTCTCCTTCCAGCCAATTGAGAGCACCCAAAGCTAGTGTTCGTGATTTGTGAACAAGAGCTCTCAGGGAGTTTCAGATTCTCACCAGCAGAGTATCACTCTTAATCTCTCAATCGATCTACATAACTCATGAGACTTACTCCCTATTTATAGAGGTTGGATCTAGGATCATTCCTTATCAGATAAGGTCTCAAAAATTCAAAACAGAATCAAATTCGGGTCAATATCAGATAAGATACGTGTAAAAACGCGTGAAAATGTGTGATTTTTAATTCGTGCATAGGTAGGCCGAACTTTCTCATAGGCAGGCCGAACTTGCCCCATTGGTAGGCCAAACTTTAAGATCGGCATGCCGAACTGACGAAATAAAAATCACGCGAATCTTTTATTTTCTACCTGAGATTCTATAGGATAAAGCCTAAATTGTAATTCGAATAACCCAATAGAAAAGTTATCTAATTAAAACAACTTTATCTAGATAATCTCTAGGATAATAAATAGATTCCCAATAATTCTACAAGTTTATCTTGATTTAATTTATCTAAAATTAAATCAACTGATAAACAGACAAGAATTATCCGATCCTAATAATTCAACA
>CAMOHE010049691.1:0-32522 GCA_946598075.1 Artocarpus hirsutus | reverse complement strand
AAAGAGACGCCTCCTTAGAATAAGTCTTCTTCTTCTTTTTTTTTTTTTCTCATTAGGATTATGTTTTTTGGGTTTTTTTTTTTTTTCTCTTTTTTCTTTTCATGTTTTAGCTAGTTAAAATGATCCCTGGACAACTTTAGCAGTGCAGTGAGAAGGGGAGGAAAAAAACGAGAATAAGACTGTTTTCAAGTAAAATCTGTAAGACTAATTATTTTAGAATAAACTGAAAGTGAGTAGCAGATGTAAAATTTAGGCATTTACAACTATATCCCAACTAAACTAGGTTGGGACTCATTTAATATCCTCTAAGAAACCTCACACATAACATTATCAGTGGAAAAGGTCAAAAGAAAAAGCACTACAGTGTGAAAAGGGGGAAAAAGAACGGAGGGAAAAAAGAAACAGCACCAGGGCGATCGCTTCCGGCGAGAAAACAAGAAACAAACAAAAATAACAAGTAAATATCTTACTATAGTAAAGTATCGTGTGGCACTTACAAAAAAACGTGAAATGATTCATCAAGAACGATCTGTTTCCTTTTATTTTCTTTTTCAACATTTTTTTTGTGTTCTTTTTTTTTTTGCTTTATCAACTTTGTTTCTTTTTTTTTTTTTTTCAACTCCACACCCTACAAAAAATCCTTTTTTCTTTTAGAAAAGTTATACATTTTTTTTTTTCTTTTTAACTGTTTTTTTGCACTTCTTTATTATTCTGTCATTTTGCCGTGTCAAGATAAATTCTTTCATATTATTTAAAATTTTATTTTCTACATGCTTTTTTGGAATGCTTTTTTTACTCTCACTTGCTACTATTCAAATAATATTGTTAGGTTTTTGTAATTGGCCCACTGCAATAGTTTTTCATATAATGTATCTCTTTTTAAAAGCTTTTTTACCTCATCCTTTAACTATTGTTTTTTAATAAATGTATTTTTTTAATTTAATTCTATTGGTAGAATTTTGAAATGCATTTTTTTTCTGACTTTATATTGAAACTTTTTTTTTTTTATATATGCTCATGCTTAGCTTTTTTAAGGGATGCTTATGCTTAGTTTTCTTTTCTTTTCTTTTCTTTTCTTTTCTTTTCATTTTGTCAAAAGATTCTCTATATTGTAATCATTTTTTTAATGTACTTCTTTGAAATAGTAGACGTGTTTCTATTTAGTTTTTACCATGCAATCTATATTATTTTAAAAGCGATAGCTATGAAGAGATTTGTGTTAGTTGTAAATTAACTAGCAATATGATTTTTTATCATTATATCAATCAAAATAATAATAGTAATACGATTATAGAAATTTAACATATAGATAAAATTTTCAAGATGATTCCCATGTGCATAATTTGTGTGGACTAGTATCATGAGATGGGTTTAAAATTAATAAATTTTATTGGACTGATTTTTACCTTTTCCTCCTTACATTCTTTTGTAAATTGTCTTTTAAACTTTTTATTGACAATTAACCCCATAAGCTAGTCAGCTTGATGCGTTGTAACCACAATTGATCAGGTCATCTAAACTAATGATGGAGAGAAAGGGTTATTAATTGTCCAAATTAAAAGTTTAAGGGCAATTTTATATCGTTTAGTAGGAAAATACAAAAGAAAAGAGTAACATATAGATATTTACGTCACTAATTTAAATGGTGTTATCAATTTGAGCCAAATTGCAACTGTAAAATAAGTTTAAACGAATAATTATCAAAATTCAAACAAATAATAAATTTAAATGTGACAATGATGGAAAATTAATAACAAGTGCACAAATATATATATATATATGTATATATTTATATATAAATCACAAGCTACATAGTCTTGAAGCAAAAGTTAATTACTAGTATATCAAAGAAACTACTATATAGTTACAATAAAGAATTCATATATTTATGCGATGTGTAGAATTTACACCAAATTGTCGGTCAACAAGTTATCAGGTATCAAGAAATTTCGTAGTTCAACATATTAGCAAAATTCATCTCACAAAGCAACAATGGGTAGACAATCGTGCTGATTATTAGAATTTTATCCTAGAAGTTTTGTTGATTTCCTGGCTTCAAAATTAAGTTTGGTTAATTAATTTTTTTGCTCCAGGTTTGTGAGTTGATAATTTCGAATTTGTGTTTAAAATTTAAGTCGTGTGTATGCGTCTTCTTGTGAGCCAAGTTAGTTTGAGTTTCAAGTGTTTATTTATCTGGATTTCATAGTGCACATTTAAGTTCTAATGTGATCTAAATTTGGCTGCTGAAGTGTAACGTCCCTATGTGAAGGTTAATAGTATTGAATAATATAAATATATTTAATTTACAATACCAATTCAAAACACACTACAAGAAAAGTTATATTTAACGACATGTTATTTATGACATGTAGTTTTTGAATGTCGTTAAAAAGTACATAAAACGACATCTTCAACAAACATGCCGTTAATGACACTTGAAACAATAATTGACGACGTCTATATAGACGTTGTATTAAAGGTCTCCTTTTAACAACAATAGTTTAATGTCGTTAAATTATTTAACGATAAGTAAGAGATGTCGTCAAAGCCTTGGCGATTCTACGACACCCCTTATAGACGACATTGGTCAAGATGTCGTCTATAAGGGATGTTGTAGAATCTCCAAGGCTTTGACGACATCTTCTACTTGTTGTTAAATAATTTAACGACACTAAACTATTATCGTTAAAAGGAGACATTTACTACGGCATCTACATAGATGTTATCAATTATTATTTCAAATGCTATTAACGACATGTTTGTTAGAGATGTCATTGTATGTACTTTTCAACGACATTCAAAAACTACATGTCGTAAATAATATGTCGTTAAATGTAGTTTTTCTTGTAGTGACAATAAAACAGTTCACCTGGGTCTTTGAAAGAAAGAGAGAATAAGAACATGCTTTAAATGACATTCCACAATATCAGTGTAGCACCAAATATTAAAATACAGTCATCGTCATCATATTACAATTCCCAATCCAAACTTAGCCATTACAATAGTTTTATGAATTTTATATGTTTTGAACGAGTTACAGATAAAGCAAAGATTTTCCCACACAATACTAGTAGTGTTGTCGTTTGCTCCTAGTTGGACAAGTTACACTGAAGTCCACCTAAGAGATGAAAATATAATAGGAATAAGCATCAACATGCCTGGTAGGGAATACCATTACTCACATTTATGTTTTATTAATTACGACATAAACACCTGCATGGT
Source organism: Artocarpus hirsutus (assembly GCA_946598075.1). NCBI lineage: Eukaryota > Viridiplantae > Streptophyta > Magnoliopsida > Rosales > Moraceae > Artocarpus > Artocarpus hirsutus. The sequence goes on along the minus strand of CAMOHE010049691.1, from coordinate 29,300 downwards.
TTACTTGTTTCAATCACTATTCATCTTATGAGATTCATTATGATCATATTTCGTAGATACCTTACGTTAATTATTACTAAGTTTCATACACATACATATATACAAATATTATGACTTATCAGTGTTCCTAGATATCCACATTCCAATGGAGTATCTCATCACTCAACTTATTGAAACCCAAAGGGGCACGCTTTTCCACTCTTCAATCATTTAAAGAGTGTCGGGTGAGAGGACATTAAGCCTCAGATCCTCACCAATTCGATTCATATATAGCGTGTTCTAGGACTTTCGACCCAAGGGAGTTTCACCATCTCTCCCTATTTTACCTTTTAGGGTATTTGTGCCCAAAGATGTAACCGTCTCCCTCTTTACGTTTACCATTCCTCTATAATCATTCATTATGTATAGAGTTAGTATTTTTTAACCATGCTTCTTAATTACATTAATACATGTCAAATCAATTTATTCTCGCTATACAATAAGGACAAGTTTCACATCATTGTGTCATGAGTAATATACATATCTTACAACATAAACAATCAATTTTAATTAATCAAAACCTCACAAAAGATGAGTAATAGATTTCTTACCTCTTTGCAAAATATCCACTGATAACTTTTAGTTTACGCAATCAAGATCTCCATGTAAGCTCCAATTATGTTATTATCCTAAAAGGTATAAAAATAATTATACTTAACTTAAATCTTAATCTATAATTATGTTATTTTACCATTTATTTTTATTAGTGTGCCATAATCATTAATATGCTAAAAATATGAATATAAATCTTTCCAATTTAACTTTGTAAATTATGAAATAAATAAAGTAACAATAAAATAAAAACATATGGATTTTATTTTGGTACAAAATATGCTGAGATGGATTTTTAAAATAAATAATACGATTTTAAAATATTTAAAAATAAAATAATTAAAAAGTTTGACATTTATTAAAATAAAATTATTTAAAATTATAAACTTTATAAAAAAAATATTTATTATTTCCAAAACCTAACTTGTTAGATAATTACATTTGTCCTAGTGGTTTGTTCTTCCTTATTTTTCCTTGAGGTTAAGGGTTCAAACCCCACTTAAAATATAAAATCCAGTCTATTTTTATTAAATCTCCCTTGGAAAAACAACATGTAATTTTTAAGAAAATAACACATCGTTTTTTACCTAGAAAAATTCTCCTAGAGAACCCAAAATTTGAATTTTTGAGTTTTTCTTCAAATCTTGGTTTTCTAATAGCTTTCTAAGCCTAAAAACAATATGTAAACAATATATAATCATCCCTATACAATATAAACCTATTTCTACGGATTTACATATTGAAAACATAATCAAAATCTAAGTTTTTAGTCTAAAAACCTTACCTCTAATCTTAGCCCAAAAATGTTGTTTAGATTTTGAAAGCTTTAAGTTTCCTTAATCTATGAGTTGCTAAGTGAAGTTTATGTGATTTCAGTTGAAAAATGGGTGAGATTTTGAGATTTAGTTTCTTGGGTCTCTCTTGGCATAGTGACTATCATGGGACGAAAATGGAAGCAGAGAAGAAAGAAAGAAGAAAAAGGAAGTGAAGAGGGAGACAGAGAAAGGGAGATTAAAAAGAGGAAAAGAAGAAAAGGAAAGAAAAGAAAAAAAAATCAATATTCCATTGAATGCGGGATTCTTATCTAAGAATCGATGAGAATCAACAAAGAAAGAGATAAGGGAGAGTCTTCACAGGAAGGCTTTAAAGGAAAAATGCCCAAATGGCAATTTTGAAATTAATTAATGATTCCAAGGGCATTTTAGCAAACATGCTAAATAGGAGTACGAAAAATTTTAGAAAAATTAAAAATAAGTAGATAAATAATATGGAATAATTTTAGATGCAAATCAAAATTTCAAAAAATTTAAATTGGCACACTAATAATTTAAATTATGTACAATTATACTCGTTAAAAAAAGCAGGTGTTACAACTCTCCCATTCTTTAAGAAATTTTGTGCTTGAAATTTTCATACATTTGAACATGTTATTAAAACAAATATGGATACTTCTCTCTAATTTTAGACTCAAGTTCCCAATTGGCTTCATCTACATCATGATGTTACCACATTACTTTCACCAAAGAAATTTTGAAGCAACGCGAAATTTTTACTTCACGATCCAATATCTGAATTGGAACTTCCTTGCAAGTCATGTCTCCCTAGATTGGGACATCTATCCACGTGATAACATGTGATGGGTCTGGTTCATATTTCCTCAACATCAACACATGGAATACATTATGTACATGAGACAATTATGGTGGTTGGTTTAAACAGTAAGTAAGCAATCCAATCCGTTCTACAATCTTGTATGGTCCTGTATACCTTGTCGTTAGCTTTTCTCTAACACCAAATCGAGATACACCATGTTTTAGTTTTACTTTCAAAAATACATAATCTCCAACCATGAACTCTAATGGTCACCTTCTTTTGTCTGCACAACTCTTTTGTCGACTTCAAGCTGTGTTAAGGCGTTCATAAATAATCCAGATCTTTTCTGTTGTTTCCCTAATAAACTGAGGTCCAAGATCAAGTCGCTCTTCCTTTTCAGCCCAACATAGTGGAGATCTACAAGGCCTGCCATATAAAGTCTCATATGGAGCCATTTTAATACTTGCCTGATAGCTGTTGTTGTATGCAAACTTAACATATGGTAACCGTGTGGCCCAATTAGTTCCAAAGTCCAACACATAAGCTGAAGCATATCCTTAATAATCTGAATAACACATTGAGATTGTCCATCTGTTTGAGGATGAAAAGCCGTACTGAAGCTTAATTAAGTTCCTAAAGCTTTCTATAATTCTCTCCAGAACTTTGATGTAAAACGTGTATCCTTATTAGAGACTATCAACATTGGTACACCATGCAATGCCACTATTTTTTCTACATACAACTGACATAACTTGTAGACATTATAGCTTGTTTTGATTAGGATGAACTGGGCTATTTTTGTTAAACGATCCATAATTACCCAAATAGCATCATGTCCCATTTGAGTTCTAGAAGATCCCATAACGAAATCCATCGTCACGTGGTCCCATTTTCATTCTAGAATAAGTAGGCTCTTCAGCTTATCTCTAAGCTTTTGATGTTCTGCTTTGACCTGTTGACATGTCATGAATTTGGAGACAAAAGTTGCTACATCACATTTCATTCCTTGCCACCAATATTGTTGCTTCAAATCCATATATATCTTAGAGCTTCCAAGATGAATAGAGAACTTAGAACGATGTCATTCATCTGACACTGCATGCCTACGATAAGGGTCCTCTGGAACAACCAATCTCCCTTTATAAGGTAGGAATCCTCCTAGTTTAATCTACCATTCATCCAATTGTTCACTATTTTGTATTTGCTTCGAAATCATATGTAATCCTTCATTATGCCATTGTTCCTGTTTCACTTCTTGGATTAACGTAGCGGTAGCTATCACATTGAATAGGATGGCTCTTTCATCATCTTCATAATATTGCAAGTCAAAGTCGATGATGGAGATTGCTCACCTCCAATCATCCAATGCTAAGCTTGCCATGATCTACTGTTCTTACGACTCAAAGCATCCACCACTATATTTGCTTTTCCTAGATGATATTGAATGCTAAAGTTGTAATCCACCATGTATTCGATCCATCTCTATTGTCTTAGATTGTGATCCTCTTAAGTAAATAAATACTTCAAATTTTGGTGATCAGTATAGAACTCAAGACTTGCACCATATAAGTAACATCTCTAAATTTTGAGCACAAAAACCACAACAACTAACTCGAGATCATGTGTAGGATAATTCCTCTTTTGAGGTTTCAATTAACATGAGGTATAAGCAACTACTCGACCATGTTGCATCAGCACACAAACCAAACCATTTCCCAAGGCGTCAGTGTACATAGTGTAAGGCTCCTTTTTATTAGGAAGGACAAGTACAGGTGAACTGGTGAGCCTCTACTTCAATTCCACGAATGATTTCTCATATTTATTGTCCACACGAACTTCACATTTTTCCTAGTGAGCCTTGTCAATGGAGAAGCAATCTTTGAAAAGTTCTCCACGAAGTGCCGATAGTATCCAGCTAATTTGAGGAAACTTTGATTTCTGACATGTTCTTTAGGCTTTCCTATTTCAACACCACTTCAATCTTGGATGGTTCTATTGAGATGCCTTCTTTAGAGACAACTTGTCCTAGGAACTTGACTTTCGTCATCCAAAAGTCACACTTTTCCTTCTTCGTGTATAGCCCATGTTCTTGTAATGTCTATAGAGCAATCCTCAAATGTTCAGCATGCTCTTCTTCAGTTTTAGAATAGATCAAGATATCATTTATGAAAACAATGATAAATTAATATAAGTAGGGTCGAAAAACACGATTCATCAAGTCCATAAAAACTACAAGTACGTTGGTCAATCCAAAAGGCATAACAAAAAATTCAAAGTAACCGTAGCAAGTTTGGAAAGCTATCTTTGGAACATCTTCTTCCCTTATCTTTAGTTTATGATATCTAGACTAAAAGTAAATCTTTGAAAAGTATCGAGATTCTCTCAACTGATCAAACAACTCATCAATTCAGGGCAGGGATACTTATTCTTAATGGTCAACCGATTAAGATTACGATGATCGACACAGAGTCTCAACAATCTGCCATGTTTCTTGACATATAGCACTGGAGCTCCCCAAGCTGACATATTTGGTCAAATGAATATTTTTTCTAGTAGTTCATCTAGTTGCTCTTTTAGTTCTACCGTCTTAGTAGGTGCCATTCGGTACAAAGTGATGGAAATAGTAGCTCCTCCTGGAATTAATTCGATGACAAACTCGATCTCTCTATTAGGCAGAAGTTTGGACAATTCTTTTGGAAAAACATTCAAGAATTCATCCACCATAGGAGTACATGCAGATGAGTCATTCCTCTTAAATTCTCCCTTTGAAGCAAAGATCATTCCTAGACTAGTGAAATTCCTTCGTCCTCCAATACAAGTTTTTAGCACAAGATTTAATGTTACTGTTCTCATCTTAGCTAGAAAATCGATGACTTGGCCATTCTTTGTAAGCAAGGAGACACGTTTGTAGTGACATTCTACGATAGCATGATATCTAGCTAACTAATCTGTTCCTAGGATTAAATCAAACTCTATCATGGTTATTACATACAAGTCAGCTGATAATCTATGTTCCTCTATGACGACACACACTTATTTACAAATCATAGAAACTTTAGCTATTCCACCCATCGATATACTAACGGTCAACGAAGAGTTACATGTTTTAATTTCTAGTTATAGTATAAAAGCAAATAATATAGATATGAATGAATGAGTAGCACAAGTATCAAATAATACATAGGCCCAAGAGTGAGATACATGAATCATACCATCTATAACAAAGTTGTCAACCTATTTTGTTTGTCCAATCGTAGCTATAACAGCATAAGCCTGAGCTATTGCATTTCCCTTATCATTGTTTCCCTTCCCTCAATTCCCTTGGCTGCTACTAGCATTATTTTTCCTCCTAGGAAAGCATGATCTTTGATTTATAGAAGCTTAAAGAGTCAGTTGGAAGTTCTAATTTGGATAGAAACTCAAACCCTATGGTCACTGCTAATAATTATATTTGGACTGAAACCCTTGAGGTTGCGTTACTATAGCATAAGAAACTGGTAAGTTTTACTAGGATGCACCTCGGTTTTGATTCCCTCCCTACACAGTGGATCCAAAATGACTACCTTATGGCCTTGGAATGAAAGATGGCTATGTAGGGTGATTAGGACAATTCCTTCTCAAGTATCCTACTTGTCCATAGCTATGACAAGCATATGGCTAGAAACGACCGCTACCTAAGGACCCACCACCAACACTTACTCTACTATTCTGAATTACTTGTCCTTGTGACCTTTCTTTTTTGCTCATCATCTTTTGGCACCCACTAGTACCCTTGTATTATCCATAGGAGTTGTTTAGCTCTGACTCTACATGCTGAGCAACTGCTACAAGTTCAAGAAACTCAATGGATGGGACGGCAGCTATCATTTGTCTAATTTTTGACCTTAGATTATTTCTAAACTTTTCACACCTTATGATGGGGTCTGACACACTCTAGGGTTTTAATGAGATAGTTCTTTGAATCGGGCCTTACTAAAACAAATTTGAGATTATACGACCTTTATTTAACGACCGTTTCTCAAAAACCATAGTGATATGGTAAATGCAGGAGCTACCACGACGGTTTTTTAAAAACCCGTTGTGGTAGCTTATGCTTACCATGATAGTGTTTTAAAAAACCGTCATGGTAGCTCACTACTAGAATCTTGAGATTATACGACCCTTATTTAACAACATTTTTTCAAAACCCATCATGATAAGGAGAGGTAAAAACGCAGAGAGTACACGTGAAAATACAAAAACCATCGTGTTAGTGTGCGGAACCTTTCACGATGTTTTTTAGTAAAAACTGTCGTGGTAGGTTAATTTGGGCTGGGGATTAAAAATTTTGAATAAGGAACCTTTCACGATGGTTTTTATAAAAACCGTCGTAAAAGGTTCTGCATCTTGACGTGTACTTAAATTTGGACGAGGTCTAAAAATTTTGACTATGTAGACCTTTCACAATGGTTTTTCTAAAAACTGTCGTGAAAGGTTCTACATCTTTACGCGTGCTTAAATTTGGGTGGGGGACTAAAAATTTCAAATATACGGACCTTTCACGAGGGTTTTTATAAAAACCAATGTGAAAGGTAAATTTAGGTGGGGGACAAAAAATTTTGAATATGGGATCTTTTACGATGGTTTTTATAAAAACTGTTATGAAAAGTAAATTTGGGAGGGGGACTCAAAATTTTTAGTATACGAAACCTTTTACGACGATTTTTAATTTTGAATATGGGATCGTTTACGATAGTTTTTATAAAAACTGTTGTGAAAAGTAAATTTGGGTGGGGGACTAAAAATTTTGAATATGGGACCTTTTACAACGATTTTTATAAAAATCATCGTAAAAGGTTTCATATACTAAAAATTTTGAATATCGGGACATTTCACAATGGTTTTTATAAAAACCGTCGTGAAAAGTCCACATCTTGGCGCGTGCTAAAATTTGGGTGGGAGACTAAAAATTTTGAATGTGGGACTTTTCACGATGGTTTTTATAAAAATCATAGTGAAAGGTTCCGCATCTTGGCGCGTTCTTAAATTTGGACGGGGACCAAAAATTTTGAATATGGGACCTTTCACGACAGTTTTTACAAAACTGTCGTGAAAGGTAAATTTGGGCGGGGGACAAAAAATTTCGAATATGGGGCCTTTTATAACAGTTTTTATAAAAATCGTCGTGAAAGGTTCCGTATACTAAAAATTCCAAATATCAAAACCTTTCACAATGGTTTTTATAAAAACTATCATGAAAGGTTCTGTATCTTGGCGCATGCTTAAATTTGGGCAAGGGACTAAAAAGTTTGAATATGGGACTTTTCACGATAGTTTTTATAAAAACCATCGTAAAAGGTAAATTTGGGAGGGAGACTAAAAATTTTGAATATGGGATTTCAAGGTTCTGCATCTTAGTGCATGTTTAAATTTGGATGGGAGACTAAAAATTTTGAATATAGGACCTTTCATGACGGTTTTTATAAAAACCGTAGTGAAAGGTTCCGCATCTTGGCCCATACTTAAATTTAGACGGGGGACTAAAAATTTCAAATATGGGACCTTTCACAATGGTTTTTATAAAAACCGTCGTGAAAGGTAAATTTAGGCATGGGACTAAAAATTTCGAATATGGGACCTTTCACGATGGTTTTTATCAAAACCATTGTGAAAGGTTTCGCATACTAAAAATTCTAAATATTGGGACCTTTTACAATGGTTTTTATAAAAACCGTTGTGGAAGGTTCACATCTTGACGAGTGCTTAAATTTGGGTAGGGAACTAAAAATTTGAAATATGCAAACCTTTCATGATGGTTTTTATAAAAACTATCATGAAAGGTTCTGCATATTCAAAATTTTTAGTCCTCGTCTAAATTTAAGCACGTGCTAATGCCATGGCCTTCCCTATTTATTTAAAATTTCTCCAACTCAAACCCTCTCTAACTCTCAAACCCGCTTCTCTCTCCCTTTTCTCTCTCTAACTCTTCCCCCCCATGGCCCAACCACTAACGAACCTAGCCACCCATGACATTCTATAGACTTTGACATTCTCGTGTCACTCTCTCCATGACCCCACCATCATTTGACCCAACCCCCAACAAACTTGGGGTTGTTTGTTGCCGTTCGTCCTTGTCCCTTGACATTCCACTGACTCCGCCTTCGTTTGACTCCTCCCTCGATGTTCTTCCGACTCCACCGCTGTTGGTAAATTTTAAACCATTAGTTTTAGTTTTAGTGTTATAGTTAGTTCTAAACTTAGTATTATTTGGTTATTTTAGTGTTATTTAGCTTTAGTTTTAGTTGTAATATTACTTACATTACTTTGTTATTTGCCATTTAGTATGTGTTACTTGTATTTGGTGTTTGAAAGAACTTTCAACAACATTTAGCATTTTGGCATGAGAATAGGTTACTTTTTATGTGTTTGTGATGCCTAAGTATTATTGTGATGCCCACCACATGTTTGATGAAAAGCTTCTATGGCTATGTGTTTGTATTTTAGTTCTAGTTAATTAGCTTTATTTTCAATATTTTTGTTAATATTATTTAATTTTGTTATCATTTCTTTACCTCACACATAAAGACATGGACTTAGACACCAAGAATCCATCAACTCTTGTGCAAGCATAAAAAGAGTACATGACTTTACAATGTAAATATATATATATATATATGATTTTGTAAAAATTTTATAGTTCAATGTAATTATGTGATTATGAAGTTAGAGCATTGTATTAATGGTGAAAATATGGGACTATTCATATTATGGGAAACCAAAAATTTTGGTTATTTTTTTTAGCTTCAGACCAACTTTTTCATGACAATTTTTATGAAAACTATCGTGAAACAAAGCCTTACACGACAATTTTTAAGAAAACCGTTGTGTAAGACATAGCTACACAATAGTTTTCATAAAAACCATCGGGTAAGCTTAGCCTTACATGATGGTTTTCATAAAAATAGTCGTGTAAGCTTAGTGTAAGGCTAAACTTACACGACAGTTTTTATAAAAACTGTTGTGTAAGCTTAGCGTTTCACGACAGTTTTGGGTGAAAACCGTCATGATAGCCTCGTCCCAAGATCCTCTATCCTTGCCAAAATAAGGATTCCACGACAGTAAAAAACTGTCTTAAAAAGTTTTATTGGTACCATGACGGATGATTTTTTAACCGTCGTGAAAACATACCATGATAGTTTTAAACCATCATGTAATCTACAGTTTGTACTAGTGCTTGGTATTCGACTACCAACATATCTCCTTGTACCAAATTTTTAAAGTTATGTAGCATTGCTTATGTGTGACTCTGGGGCATATATGTATTACAGAATATCATCTGAAACTGATCCCAAGTGAGGTTCGGCATATCATAATCATCCTTTTAAAGATCCCACCATTCCTCAGCTTTACCCTCAAGTACATACATGGCAAAATTGACTTGGTATTCCTGTGGGATTCTCAGAGTATCTAACTTCTTCTTAACAACCTTAAGCCATTGTTCTGCCATGGCAAGATTGGGTTTACCTATGAATGTAGGGGATTTTTGCTTCATGAACTCTTTCAGCAAACTTAGGTGACGTTGTTTAGGGTCACGAGCTTCCGTAGGTCTCTGCACATCCTACAAAGCTCGAAGTATCAGTACTAAGTTGTTTACTGCCGATGTAGCTGGTTAAGACTATGCTGCTTGTCAGGGTTGCTCAACTTCTTGAGCTTGTTCCATTGGTTGAGGTTGCATAGTAGGATGAACTTACTCGATAAGTTGTGATTGTTCAAATGATTGCACTTGATGTCTTGGTAGCATGGCTTCTATTGACAGTCAAAGTTTAATTAAGATTAGTATCAATAATGATGACATTAACATTTAACTTTAAAAATATTTTAAAAATTAGTTTTTAAAATGGTGTTACACCCTTTAGGTTAATCGAACCTAGGCTCTGATACCAAAATCTATAACTGCCTATGTGGGGTTAGCAATATTGAATAATATAAATAAATTTAATTTACAGTATCAATTCAAAACAATAAAACATTGCCCATGGGTCTTTGAAAGAAATAGAGAATAAGAATATGCTTTAAATAACATGTCAAAGTTTTAGTGTAGCACTATATATTAAAAATGCAGTCATCATCATTATATTAAAATTCCTAGTCCAAACTCAGCCATTTTAATAGCATTACGAATCTTACATGTTTTGAATGAGTTACAGATAAAGCTAAGATTTTCTAACGCAACACTAGCGGTGTTGTCGTGTACTCCTCGTCAGACAATTTACACTAAACTCGACTTAGGAGATGAAAATATTTTAGGAATGAGCATTGACATACCTAGTAGGGAATACTATTACTCACTTTTAGGTGTTATTAATTGCCATATTAACACCTACATGGTTTGTTAGTTTTCAGTCATTATTTATCTTATAAGATTCATTATGATCATATTCTATGGATACCTTACGTTAATCGTTACCGAGTTTCATACAGATACATATATACAAATACTATGATTCGACAATGTTTCAAGGTATCCACATTTCCATGGGGTTTCTCATCACTCAACTTATCGAAACCTAAAAGGGCATGCTTTTCTAGTCTTCAATCAATCCAAGAGTGTCGAGTGAGGGGACATTAAGCCCCAAATCCTCACTAAGTTGACTCATGTATAGTACATTCTAGGACTTTTGATCCAAGGGAGTGTCATCACCACCCCGTTATTTTACCTTTTAGGGTATTCATACCCAAGGACGTAACTGCAGCCCTCCTCATGTCTTCTCATTCCTCTATAATCATTCGTTATGTATAGAGTTAGTATATCCTAACCATGCTTCTCAATTATATCAATACATGTCAAATCAATTTATTCTCACTATACAATATAGGATGAGTTATACATCATTGTATCATGAGTGATATTCACATACGTTCAAAATATCATATACATATCTTGCAACATAAACAATCAATTTTAATTAATCAAAACCTCACAAAAGATGAGTACTAAAATCCCTACCTCTTTGCAAAATATCCACTAATAATTTCCAGCTTACACAATCATGATCACCACAAAAGCTCTAAGTACATTATTATCCTAAAATGTATAAAAATAATTATGCTTAACTTAAATCCCAATCTATAATTATGTTAATTTACTATTTATTTTTATTAGTGTGCCATAATCATTAATATGCTAAAAATATGAATATAAATTTTTCCAATTTAATTTTTGTAAATTATGAAATAAATAAAGTAACAATAAAATAAAAACATATGGATATGTTAAAATGGATTTTTAAAATAACTAATACAATTTTAAAATATTTAAAAATAAAATAATTACAAAGTTTGATATTAACTAAAATAAAATTATTTAAAATTACAAACTTTATAAAAATATTTATTATTTCCAAAACATAATTTTTAGAAAAATATCTTTGTCCTAGTGGTTTGGTCTTTCTTATTCATCCTTAATATTGGGGGTTCAAATCCCACCTACAACATAAAATCCAGCTGTAGTTTTTGTGAAAAATAACACGTCGTTTTTCATATGGAAAAATTCTACCAAAGAACTCAAAATCCAAATTTTTTGAATTTTTCTTCAAATCTTGGTTTTCTAACTTGTCTAAGAGTCGGTAAGAAACAATAAAGAAAAAAATAAGGGAGAGTTTTCATAGGAAGGCTTTGAAGGAAATGCCAAAATAGCATTTTTGAAATTAACTACTAATTCCAAGGGCATTTTAGTAAATATGCTAAATGGGAGTAGGAAAAACTTTAGAAAATTAAAAATAGGTAGAATAAATAAGATGGAATAATTTTAGATGCAAATCAAAATTTTACAAAATTTAAATTGGCACACTAACAATTTAAATTATATACAATTATACTAGTTAAAAATAATATGTGTTACATGAAGATTATGTTTATATTTAAATTTGTGCTCAAGATTTTCAAAATTATGGAATTTGAATTTTGTAGAATAAATTTTACACATATTTGCGTCTAGATTCAATCCAAATGAATCCAACTTGTTTCAAAAGTTTTTTGGAAATTTTCACATGGTTTTTGCCTGTCAAAGTTTGATCTTCTTTCAATTTCTAAAGTTGGAAAGTAATAGATAACTTTTTCAGTTTTAATGTTTATGAATTGCTGATAACTTTATAAAAATAGAGTTATTTTATCTCTTTTATGTAGTTAAATTGGCCTTGTACTCAAGATTTTATTTTATTTTTAGTTATACTATTCATTTATTTTTATGTTATTTGATTTTATTTTTTTATTTCTAGTTTTATTTGTTAATTTTAATTAATTTTAGAATGCATTTGAACATACTTTTACTTAGTTTTCCCTCTTACTATTTTATTTATACTCATTTGTGTAGGTGACCTTAAGAAAAATAGCATAAAAAGTTAGTATGAAGAGTAAAATGGGAGGTTTTGGTCAGTAGAAATCCATTGAGAGAGAAAAGAAGGGAAAAAAATGATAAAGTGACTAAAGTTGGGTATTCATGGTAGAGGCTAGGCGCTGCAGCCCAAAAGCCTCCTCTATAGCACCCAAGGCAATCTTCTAGTCCTCCTAGCTTCGTGTTCAAGGGCTACAGCATGAATAATTCCACTGTAATGCCAAAAACACATCAAACAAGATGGTATAGGCCTCAATTCCAAAAAAAGAAGAAAAAAGACCTATAAAAGGGAAATGGTATTATTTCTATCTTTGAGAAGAACTCCGCTATTTGTAAATAAATAAAATCAGTGTTAGTTTTTTGTTTTTAGATTTAATTTTTCTTTTGCCAACTCTTTTTTAATCCAATTCAAAAGGAGACTAGATCTTCAAAAAGGCAAAGGAGAAGTTTTCTTTACAAAAGTTTACACTAATCTTTATTTTTTTAATTTTTATTGTTTTAATGATGTGTAAACTCTTTTGAATTCTATTAATGATTATTGCTATGAATTGATTTTCTTCAACTAGCTTAACTTGGACTATGTTTTGAATATTTATTGTTAATGAAATTTCATTTTAATTCATTTGTGTTCTCTAGTTTTAATGTTTCTAAATTACTTAATAAATAAATTGGATGATTAGCTATGTGGGATTGACACTTGGGAAAGGAAATTTCATATTTTGGATTTGAGTAACACAACCTAAGTAGTATTGTGTTAGGAGGCCAATAATACTTGGGAAATCGATCTGAGGTTTGAATGTAATAAGTGTATACATATTTTAATAGATAGGAATTTTGCTTTACATGTTTATTCATATTATCTCATTTGATGCTTGGGAGAGGTAGTGGGGTAAGATTAGAGCCTTGATTAATGAATTGAATGAAACTAATTAACTATTGATAAATTAGATAAATTTAAGGCTAGTAATGTCACGCCCTAGAGTACGGGAGGTGATATGGCAGGTTAATTAATTAACTAAGTAGAAATTTAGTTAAAGCATGAGTTTAAGAATTCAAATTAATTATGAAAAATATGCTAATTTAAATCCTTTTTAACAAATATTTATAATCATTTAATAAACAAATAAGAATAACGAAGCAAACAATAGAAAATGATAATAAAAATAATAAATAAAGAAAGTATAAGAAATGCGAGTTAGGTCCCATTGACCCACATCTTGTGCATACATATAGTACCGACAACATTAAATACAACCATAGTTTAAAATAAAGAGAGAAAGTTAAAGTAGTACATGTCTTGATTTTATTATTCAAATAACCTACTTAGTACTCCTACTGCTCAAATGTCCTATTTGTAGACTCTTAACCGATCCTAAGCTAAAATCCACCTAGAGGGGGAAAAGGATTTAAAAACAAACAAAATGTGAGCGAAAGGCTCAATAGAACTATATTTTAAAAACATTTAATTTCAAAAGGAAAATTTCATTATTTAGGAAATTATTTAGAAAATATACTTAAATAAATGAATAAATAAAATTCAATAAAATTAATCTTACCAAAATCATTTATTGGTCGACCAGAAAGAATATCATTTTCTTTTCTTGGGCAAACCACATATGCAACACTACCTAGTGGCCCAGCTGGGTTTCGGGACCTGCCCTCAAGGTCACATGCTACACGACTCGATCTCTGATATGGCATCATGCACGTCTATATATTTCTATTAGTTATCAAAAATCTCTTTTTACCGAGTATTTTCATTTACATTCCTTATGAGGTTTGTTATGGAAATCACCTTGATCTATCGTTTAAGAAAACAATAAATGAAAATCCCCTTTTCTTAATCTATCATTGAAAAATTCTTGTTAAAATTCCCTTTAAAGCCAAATTGTTTTAAAAACTAGGTTTACAAGGAAAGGGGTAGAAGTCCTACCTCAGTACTTATGCCGGTGTCCCCCGCTGTAATCCCGGTTCGCTACATGTTAGCTCCATGAAACCATGAACAACTTTAAATGTATAATAACTAAGTCTATTAGTATCTACCTTAAGATATCCCATGTTGCAAAACTATTTCGTAGTGTCCTAGTGTGCCATTTGTATTTACAAAGTTGAAATCTCAATCGGGGTTTAAAACTGTAAAAACAGGTGAAAAATAACAAAATTTCAGCATGTTCAGTCGGCCTATCGAAAAACTAGGTCCGATGGGCCAAACTTTTCTAGGTTCGGCCTGCCAGACGTACGAATTTGGCTTGTCAAACTAGGCCAAACTTTTTCAAGTTTGACCTGCCAGACGTATGAATCTGGCTTGTCTAACGCGAAATTCGGCCTGCCAAACAAAAAAATTTTCCAGGCATGGGTTCTTGGCCTCCTCGAGCCCAAATCCTCATTTCAACCTACTTTTCTCAGTTCTCAAGCATGGATAACATCTATAGATGATAGAAAACATTATAAAACACTTTTGAGCTAAATTAAACATGATTTGCATAATGATTTTGAAAAATTCTAAAAATAGAGAAAAAAGGAAAATCTTAATTCAAATCCATTTTTCTTGAAACTAAGCTTAGATTCTAGTTATTCTAAGTTCCTCTAACTTAGATTAAATGTTTTCTAAGCCCAAATAAGCTTAGATTTCAAAATGCTAAGAAAATTAAAAAATTGAAAAAGTTTTAAAATTTGAAAACTAATCTCAGATTGAAGCTTTAAATTGAAGTTGTGGTTGCTAAATCAACTTCCCAAGCCTCCAATTAACTAAAGATTGAAGTTTAAACTCAAAAAGTTTGAATAAAAAAGGGAGGGAAAAGAGAGAGAAAGCGAGACAAAGAGAGAGAGTGAGAGAAAGAGAGTGAAGGAGAGAAAGAGTATTAAACGAGGGAGAGGGAGAGAATGAAATAAATAGAGTGATGAGAGCTAGTTTTGCACTGCAAAACTATGTTCTAGCACACAATTTTCAAATTAGGATATATTGGTATTCGGCAAATTGTTTTGTTCCAAAAATTTAAAATAACAAATAAAAATAGCTTAAGGTAATTAAAAATTATTAAAATATTCAAAAATGACATTTATTTAAAAATTTCACAAAACAACCAAATTAAGTTTAAAACATTCATTATGCACACTAATCTATCATTTTACATACTAATAATATTTAATTAATTTTGGCGCGTTACAACTCTCCTCCCCTAAAAGAAATTTAGCCCTTGAAATACAAATCATTTCAGAAACAAAACAAATGTAGATACAACTCTGCATAGTCGATTCTAACTCCCAAGTGGCTTCATCAACCTTATGATGTTGCCACACGACTTTTACTAATAGGATATCATGACGATGCAAGCTGATCACTTTTTGATTGACAATTTAAATTGGCACTTCCTCATATGTCGTGTCTTCTTGAATCTACACATCGTGAAATGAAACTATCTTGTTCTGCATAGGCAGATACTTATGAAGCATCGACACGTGGAATACATTGTGAATATGAGAAACTTCAAGAGGAAGGTCAAGTCGATAAGCGACCACACCGACGCATTGGGTAATTTCGAACGGTCCAACATACCTTGGTACAAGCTTACCACTTACTCCGAATCGCATGATGCCTTTACGAGGTGATACTTTCAAGAGAACAAAATCTCCTACCTCAAATTCCAAGGGTCGACGTCTTCTATCCGCGTAACTCTTCTATCAACTCTAAGTTGCCTTCAATCGGTCTCGAATTACGGTGACATTCTCATTACTATCGCAAATCTCATCTGGACCAAGAATAATTCTATCTTCCAGTTCAGCCCAACACATCGATGACCGACACAGTCGTCCATATAGTGCCTCAAACGGTGCCATGCCAATGCTCGATTGATAATTGTTGTTGAACGCAAACTCTACCAGATGCGAATATTTCTTCCAGTTTCCGTTGCAGTCTAACGCACATGCATGTAACATGTCGTCGAGTATCTGAATGACCCACTCAGATTGCCCATCAGTCTAAGGATGTAATGTCGTGCTGAAATTCAAATATGTACCCAAGGCCTCCTGGAAGCTTCTCTAATACTTGGCATTGAATTTGGTGTCTCTATCTGATGTGATGGACAAAGAAACTCCATGCAATCTTACCATGTTCTGCAAGTATAATTCCCCAAGAACCTTTCTTGAACATGTCAACTTGAAGGGAATGAAATGAACCGATTTTGTTAACCTGCAGACCATGACCTAAATTGCATCGTGCTTTTGCTCCGCCCTTGGTAATCCGGTAAGAAAATCCATCATAATGTGCTCCCATTTCCATCTTAGAATAGGAAGCAACTAAAGCTGACCTACTAACTTCTGATGTTCGGCTTTCACCTAAAGATAAGTCACACACTTGGCCACGTACTCTCAAGCATCCTTCTTCATACCTCTCCACCAGTATTGTCTCTTCAGATCACGACACATCTTTGTGCTTCTTGAATGAATAGGGAATTGAGACTTATGGGCTTCATCCATCACAGCCTCTGTTACTTCAGCGATTGCTGGAACTGCTAGACGCTCCCTAAAGTACAACGATCCATCCGCATGTATCCTCTATTCTTCGAATTGCTCTTCGTTCTAAATTCGCGTCCAGATTCCCTATAGATGCTGATCTCGCCATTGGTTCTGTTTCACTATCTAAACAAGAGTCGGGGTCATCTCCATATGGTACATCAAAACTTGATCATAGTCTTCATAGTATTGCAGTCGATATTCACTCATTGTTGCATCCCTTTTCCAATCCTCAAGAGCTAAACAAGCAAGAATCCCTAAGGACTTCCTGCTAAGCACATCCGCGACTAAATTAGCTTTCCTAGGATGGTATTGTAGCGCGAAATCATAATCTTCCGTGTACTCCATCTATCTTCACTGTCTCAAGTTCAGATCCCATTGGGTGAACAAATACTTCAAACTCTTATGGTCGGAGAATACTTAAAATGTTGCCCCGTACAAATAACATCTCCAGATCTTTAGTGCGTCAATCACCATTGTGAGCTCTAAGTCATGTGTAGGGTAGTTTTGCTCGTGAGGTTGTGACTGTCTCGATCTATACACCACCACGTGTCCATGTTACATCAACATGCACTCAAGTCTCCGTCCTAAAGCATTTGTGTAAACTTCATATAGCTCATCATTGTTGGGGATAATAAATACTGGAGCTGAGGTCAACCGATTCTTTAATTCTTGAAAAGTGAGCTCACATTCTTCATCCCGCTCAAACCTGACACTCTTCTTGATCAATCTTGTCAACGACGCTGCTATCTTTGAGAAATCCTTTACAAATTTCATGTAGTAACCTACAAGTCCTAGAAAACTACAAACTTCTGCTACATTCCTTGGTCGTTCCCATTTCACTATGGCTTCCACCTTGGATGGATCCACTGAGATACCATGCTCGGAGATTACATGACCCAAAAACTTAACCTCTGTCAACCAACTTCTTTTTCTTAGCGTACAGCTGGTGCTCCCATAGAGTCTAAAGTACGATTCTGAGATGCTGCTCATGGTCCTTCCAAGTCCTAGAATCAGGATGTCGTCGATGAACACAATCATGAACTGATCTAGGTAGGTCCTGAATATCCTGATCATTAAGTCCATGAAGGCTGCCGGAGCATTTGTGAACCCAAACGGCATCACCAGAAACTCAAAATGTCCATACCGAGTTCTAAAAGCTATTTTAGGGATGTCTTCTTCCTTAATATTGAGTTGGTGGTATCCCAAACACAAATCTATTTTTGAGAAATACTACGAACCTCCCAACTGATCAAACAATTCATCAATCCTGGGCAGAGGATACTTGTTCTTCACTATGACCTAATTTAACTATCAATAATCTATACATAACCTAAGGGTTCCATCATGCTTCTTAGCAAACAAACTTGTGCTCCCTACGGTGATGTACTATTTCAGATGTATCCCTTATCAACAAGCTCCTAAAGTTGCCTTCTTAATTCTTTCATTTCTACCAGCACCATCTGATAAGGTGCTACAAAAATCGATGCTATGCCTAGAAGCATCTCAATACCAAATTCGATCTCTCGATGCAGTGGTAGTCCTAGCAACTCGTCGGGGAAGGCATCTTTAAATTCATCCACCACTAGGATTGTTGCGTTTCTTCTCGAGGCACTAGGCTCTCCTTCTAAGTTCATGAGAAAGACATAACAAGCTAGGTTCTTCTACCCTCCAAGACATGTATTTATGAGAGGTTCACTCATTAGAAAATCACCACCACCCTAGTAAGTGATCGTCGTCCCCCTATCAGATCTTAGGGTCACTTTTCTAAGTTGACAGTCTACAACTACACTGTATCTAGACAACCAGTCCATCCCTAGGATTACATCGTATGAACTCATGGGGATTACAATCAAATCACTCTTCAAAATCTCATCTCCAATCTTTATTTTACAAGCTTTACAAATACAGTTCACATACACCCACCCCAAAGGTGAAGCTATAACTAGGAGTTCATCAAACTCTTCTATCTCTAATCCCAAGGCATTACAAAAGAACCTGAAATGAGAGAGTGAGTGGCACCAGTATCAAATAAAACATAGGCTAAAGATTGAGAAACTAGAATCATACGGTCGATAACCGCATTATTGGGTTGGGCATCCGAACTCCCTACTGTCATGGTGTGAACCTACACTAGAGCTTTCTTTTTTCCTTTGCCAGCATTACTAGGTCCTGGGTTAGTTGGCCGATATTGCTGTGATGGTGGTGACTGCACACTGGCTATATTCGGCACTCGGTATTGAGGGACACTACGTTAAAAGTTCTACAGCTGGTGTCCTTGTGCTGAATATGGTAGTTGTTGGGGAGAAAACTGATGGAACTGGAGCTGAGGGAACTATTGAGATGGAGGTAGAGTCTGAGGCTAAGGTTGATGACTGTCTCTTTATCCGATCTAAAGTCCTAGGCAAGCACTCCTAATTAGGCAATTTCTCTTGATATGTCCCGGTTGTTGGCAATAGTGAAAGTGAAAACTGTAGGGGTTGTTGCGCCCGCTGCTAGATGAACTGCTACTACCACTATTCATGCTACCCTGTTTGTTCTTTTCTAGAGTTGGTCGACTACTGGTGCTCCTCTTGCCGCTCCTTTGTGGTCCTCCAAATGTCTTGGCTCGATTTTCATAGTACTATGCATAGTCGTTTTCCACTAATATTACTAATGATACAAGCTCACCAAAACTTCTAAGCCATAGGGCAACCACCTGTCATTGAATAGAGGCTTTGAGCCCTTCTTGAAACTTAATACACTTTTCACGCTCCGATGCCACTACAAAGGGAGCAAACTTGGCCAGCTCATTAAACTTTGTCTCATACTCCCGAACTGACATGTCACCTTGTTGCAACCTGTAGAATTCAGCAGCCTTTTGGTCTCTATATCCTTGCGAAAAGTATCGGTCATAAAATAACTCCTTGAACTTGTCCCAACTGATGTTACCATTGTTTTCCAAGCATTTAGCTTACTTCCACCAGGTATTGGCACCACCTTTGAACTTATATGTTGCAAATTTCACACGATATTTTGTTGGCATGCCAAGAGTATCCAGGTGTTTTACTATTGAATTTAGCCAAAACTCAGCCACCTATAGGTCCCCATTCCCATCGAAGGTCGGTACAGATGCACATCGAAACTCCTTAAAGTATGCATGTTGGTGACTAGCCTTAAAATCCTTCAGTCTTGCCCTTTCTGCCATCTGTCGAAAAGCGACAAACATGGCCCTCATCATGCCATCATCATTTCCAAATTTAGTGTCAACTATCGAACAATGCCTAGGTGTCATTCTTTCACTTCTGAAAACAAAATTAGACTGTCAGTGGTATTTCATTGTCGTACCTACTTGTGCATAATTCCCAAGGTTCATAACCTTGAGCTCTGATACCATTCTGTCATGTCCTAGAGTACAAGAGGTGACGTAGCGGGTTAATTAAGTTAATTAACTTGAAATTTAGTTAAAGCATAAGTTTAAGAATTTAAATTAATTACGAAAAATGTAATAATTTCAATCCTTTTTAACAAATATTTATAATCACTTAATAAACAAATAAGAATAAGAAGCAAAAAAATAGAAAATGGTAATTAAAATAATAAATAAAGAAATTATAAGAAATGCAAGTTGGGTCTCATTGACCCACATCTTGTATACACACATAGTATCGACAATATTAAATACAACCATAGTCCAAAATAAAGAGAGAAAGTTAAAGTAGTACATGCCTTGATTTTATTATTCAAATAACCTACTTGGTATTCCTACTGCTTAAATGTCTTGGCTATGGACTCTTCTCCGATCCTTATCTGAAATCCACCTAGAGGGGGAAAAGGATTTAAAAACAAACAAAATGTGAGCGAAAGGCTCAGTAGGACTATATTTTAAAAACATTTAATTTCAAAAGGAAAATTTCATTATTTAGGAAATTATTTAGAAAATATACTTAAATAAATGAATAAATAAAATTCAATAAAATTAATCTTACCAAAACTGTTTATTGGTCGACCAAAAAGAATATCATTTTCTTTTCTTAGGCAAACCACATATGCAACATCACTGTAGTGACCCAGTTGGGTTTCGGGACCTACCCCCAAGGTTGCACATTACACAACCCAATCTCTGATATGGTATCATGCCTGTCTATATATTTCTATTAGTTATCAAAAATCTCTTTTTACTGAGTATTTTCATTTACATTCATTATGAGGTTTGTTATGGAAATTACCTCAATCTACAGTTTAAGAAAACAATCAATGAAAATCCTTTTTTTCTTAATCCATCATTGAAAACATTCTTGTCAAAATTCCCTTTAAAGCCAAATTATTTTAAAAACTAGGTTACTAAGGAAAGGAGCATAATCCTACCTCAGTACTCATGCTGATGTCCCACATCGTAATCCTGGTCCGCTACACGTTAACTCTATGGAACCACGAACAACCTTAAATGTATAATAACTAAGTCTATTAGTATCTGGCTTAAGATATCCCACGTTGCTAAACTATTTCATGGTGTCTTAGTGTGCCATTTGTATTTACAAAATCATTTTACAAAGTTGAAACTCAATCAGAGTTCAAAACAGTAAAAAGGGTGAAAAATAACAATATTTCACATGCCTAGTCGGCCTGCTAATCTCCCTAGTTTGGCCAGCCAAACTTTGCAATTCGGCCTATTGGAAAACCAGGTTCGGCCTGCTGGACATATGAATCTAGCCTGCCAAACCTACGAATTCGGCCTATCAAACAGAGAAATTTCAAAATTTTTCAGGCATAGGTTCTCGGCCTTCCCGAGCCCAAATCCTTATTTCAACCTATTTTTCTCAATCTCAAGCATGGAAAACATTTATAGATGATAGAAAAATATTATAAAACACTTTTGAACTAAATTAAACATGTTATGCACAATGATTTAAAAAATTCCAGAAATAGAGAAAAATGAAAAATCTTCATTCAAATCCATTTTTCTTCAAACTTAGCTTAGATTCTATTTATTCTAAGTTTCTTTAACTTAGATTAAAGGTTTTCTAAGCGCAAATAAGCTTAGATTTCAAAATACTAAGAAAATTGAAAAATTAAAAAAGTTTTGAAATTAAAAAACTAACCTCCGATTGAAGTTTTAAATCGAAGTTGTGGTTACTAAATCACGTTCCTAAGCTTCCAATTGACTAAAGATTGAAGTTTAAACTCCAAAATTTTGAATTAAAAAGGGAGAGAAAAGAGAAAGAAAGCGAGGCAGAGAGAGAGAGAGCGAGAGAAAGAAAGTGAAGGAGAGAGAGAGTGTGAAACAAGGGAGGGGGAGAGAAAGAAATAGATAGAGTGATGAGAGGTGGTTTTGCACTGTAAAACTGTGTTCCAGCTCATAGTTTTAAAATTAGGATATATTGGAAATTCAGTAAATTGTTTTGTTCTAAAAATTCAAAATAACAAATATAAATAGTTTTACGTAATTAAAAATTATTAAAATATTCAAAAATTACATTAATTTAGAAATTTTACAAAACAACCAAATTAAGTTTAAAACATTCGTTATGGCACACTAATCCACCATTTTACACACTAATAACATTTAATTAATTTCAGGGCGTTACAAGTAAAGTGTTAGTTATTCCTTTAGAGGTTTTTTTTTTTTTTTTTCCCTTTGAGTTTCTGGTTTTTATTTTCATTTATTTTATTTTTCTCTTGTTCTAATTGCAGTTATCCAAATGATTCTCTAGTTAGTCTATTTTTGGAACTTAAATAGAATTGAACACAATCCTCATTCTGGTACGATTAAACACTTTTACTCAATCATTATATAACTTGAAGCTGCCCGTGCACATGTTCAGTTAGCTATATTTTTGAGAGCCGCACACAAAACACTCTCTTGTTCACTATCCACTGTAGTTTTTCAGTTCAATTGTCGCTGCAACCTGAGGAGATCACGAATTGTTCAGACAATGAGAACAAATTTCAGTTTCACAAAAAACAAGTACATTTTCAGAAATTGAAATTCAAATTCCAAGGTAGATCAAATAAGATCTGTGTACTCTAGGTCAAATGGATGTATCAAAGTACATCTCATACCTAGATCTCTACTTATTTGAGGATATCATTTTGTGTCTTTCACTTTTAATTTAGAGCTTTAGCATTAGATTAAAACTAGAGTGATCCTTCAGTGATCATTAGGCTTTATACTTTTTTCCCAAACCCTACGTTGTTGCCTTGCACTTAGTCAATTATGAGTTGGTCTAAGGAAGAGCTGAAGGAGGATTGTTGCTTGGAGTATGTTAGCTAAATGAAAGGCTAACACTAAAGACTAGAAGTAGGATGAGGAGTCTGAGAGCGTGTCAAACAAAGTGATATCGAGAGTTCTTATATTCATGTACTTTCCAGTCATTCTTGTAATTCCAATGATCTTAGCTGTAATTTAGTACTATTGAATACTTCTTATATCTAGTATGATCAGCACCTATGGTTTTTTTCCCGTGAGGATTTTTAACCAAGTTCAATAACCATATCTTTGTCTTCTCTAGTTTTTTTCACGCACTTTATTTTGTGTAATGATTATTTTTTGGTTATTGTACTAACAAGGTATTGTCATGGTATTCTGTATGCAAAAAAAAAAAAAAAAAAACCCTTTGTTTAGTATATTAGGTCTTACAAGTGGTACAAGAGCAAAGGATTTGACGATCTGCAACAGCCGATCATGTATTTAAGTTGATAAATGCTATGTACTAACTAAAGCAGACACATCGTGTGTGGTACGAATGGTTGAGGGAAAAAGGTTACATGAGATGAGGATCTAACAAGACATTGTCCATCAAAAGCCACCATGCTGACACTACCATGGCTCTGGTTTATGGAGATGACATTTTCTTCGGATCTTCATTGGAGAAAAATGTTCAAGACTTTATCAAGCTGATGCAAAGTATGTTTGAAATGAGTATAGTTGGAGGGCTGAATTCTTTTTTGGGACTATAAATCAAATAGCTCAAAGATTAAATCTTCATCTCCCAATCCAAGTATGCTAAAAACTTATTAAGAAATTCGAGTTCAAGTCCTTAAGTGCTTATTCGACTCACTTGAGTCTGTCAAGCTTGGCAAGGATGTGAAAAGAAAATCAGTGGACCATAGCTTCTACAACAGCATGATAGGAAAGCTAATGTACCTTACAACCAGTCGTCCTAATCCTGCTTTTAGCATTGGAGTGTGCACATGCTTCTAGGCAGATCAAAAAGAGTCGCACATTGCACATGTGAAGCATATCATAAAATATGTAAATGGCACTTTTAATTTTGGTACTTAGTTTACAAAGTGGCATAAGTTCCAGACTCGCAGGATATAACGATGCAAATTGGGCTAGAAATTTAGGTAGTAAGAAGAGCACAACAGGAGAATGCTTCTTTGTAGGCAACAATTTTGTAGCCTGGCACAACGCGAAGCAAAAAATCAATCTCCTTTTCTTTGGTTGAAGAAATATACATAGCTATAGGGAATTTTTGCACTCAATTTCTTTGGATGAAACATGTGTTGTCTGACTACGGCATTGAATAGGACACTATAGTAATATACTAATAACACTAGTGAAATTAATATTTCAAGGAACATTGTTCAACAATCTCGCAAAAAACACATAGATATCATGCATTTTGTCATTAGAGAACTTGTTGAGAATAAATGGTTTCAATTCAGCAAATTCAAATTGAAAAATGATTCATTGATCTATTAATTAAAGCACTTAACTTGCATACTTCATGATGTCACTTTATATTTACACAATTGATCACTTTATATTTACACAATTGATCGAGTGATGTAAAAGGGAAAACATTGTTCTGCACTTGTCATAATCCTAAATTGTGTGTTTTTATCATTGCTATGTAACTGTTACAATACATTTCAATGGTTTCAACGGTTTCAACAATGAAACCAATTTATTGTTGTAACAATTATGCATTAGTTGTCTCATGTTCATTTCCCATTAAACCAATCTGGGTAACTGAAATTTTTGTTGTTGTATATATGTTTCCTTGATGGGAGGATTGATATATATGAGAACAGAAAAAAAATATTACGTTCGTGTGTTGAACAACTATAGTTTGGTCTTTATCACCATTCTCTCTATTCAATATATACACCATCACATTGAGTATTTGAGTGATAGAAGTACCAAATAAGAGAAGAAGAAAGGAGGCTGCACACAAGCTTTGGACCACATATAGGGAAAAAGCAATGGTCGGAGATTTTTTTTATATGCTTTCGTTTTGATTTTGTTATGCATATTGTTTTTGGCATGATAGAATCATATTTTATAGCTTACATTTGGTATCAGAGCAGGTTTATACCTCTGCCTTACATGAAGAAATCTAGAAAAATATACTATGTTTGAAACTCACAGTTGGAAATTTTTTTTGGTTTTTGGGTTTTTGAATTTAGCGTATCTTAATTGAAACTAAGGTTAGAAATCATTAAGACATTGGATTTCTAAGAATTTTACCATTTAAAACGTCGAAAACGGTGTCTAGATGGTGAAAAACAAGCCGGGTTTGAAACCGGATCATTTTTTGGGTCAACTGGGTCAAAACGACCCGGTTCAAGGTTGAAGACGACATAAAACGATATGTCGTTTGGCCTTGGGTCAGCCAAGACGATATGTCGTTTCTAGCAATGAAGGGCTCATTTTTCACAGCTAACAACGAATTTTTGTTTTAAACCATGATCAAAACGACATGTCGTTTGGACTGATGGTAGGCTACGTTTTAGTTACTCAAACAACACGTTGTTTTGGGCTTAATGCTTAAAACGACATGTCATTTTCAATGGGCAAAAAAAAAACCCAAAAATTAAAAAAAAAATTATATATTTTCCCAGATTTCATAAAGTGATATTTTTGAGGAAAATTTCATAAAATTTTCAGGTTTTATAATTTTATGAGATTTTCATAATATCCACAATTTTGGTATTTTTTATGAAATTTTTCATATTATGGAATAAATTTATGAAAAAGAATTCATAATTTTGAACATTCATAATTTTTTGTATTTGTTATGAATATTATACAATTTTGGTGTGGATATAATTTTGTATATTTATGTGCATATAATGTTCATTATGTATAATTTGTGATTTAAAATTATGCATGCAATATTAAGTTAAATAATTTAGTACATTTAAATTTTGTGCTATAATGTGCTAAAATTATGTTTTTGAATGTATAATTTTAATCTATACGTAATGAATATTGGTACATAAATTATTGGTCTTTGTTTATATATATTTATTGCTTTAAGTAAATGCAATATATTTATGAACAAAATTTAGTATAAATGTCTAGTGATGTATATAATTTTGAATAATTAGAGAATAGCCGCAGCATCTTTAATTATGCAAAATTATGTTTAAATCACATATGGTAAAAGGGCATTAAATTGTGATTAACCATATGCAATATAATAAAATTTTATCCCACAAGAATTTTTTATTATATTTAATATGATTAGTTAGGATGATGTATCAAATTATCTTTCTTAATTTACCCACAAGAATTAAGAAAAGGGAAGATAATTTGATAGTGTCATCATAAGAATATATGAATCTGTTTGAATCAAAAATTTAGCCCACATGCAATTTTTATGTCATTTGATTCATATTTTAATGCATGGTTTACATTGTTAAACATGTCATAAAGTGTTGTAGCCTCAATTTAGTAACATAAGCATGTATGTTTTATTATGCAGCTTTGCAAACTATGAATTACTCTGATTTTCAATGTGACATTTCTGAACTTCAGGGTGATAACTATAAGGTGTGGAAGGAGAGAATTCTCCTTCATTTAGGCGTAATGGATATTGACTTTGCTATCTGCAAGGATGAACCACCTGCCATTACAAAGACCAGCCAACCGGATGATGTTGATTGGTATAAAAAATGGGAGCGATCTAATCGCCTCTACGTAATGTTCATAAAGACCAAGATCTCGGCTCGTATATGTGGTTCATTAGAGCAATATGACAATGTGTAAGCTTTGATGAAGGCAATTGATGAGCAGCTTGCTACATCAAACAAGGCTTTGGCAAGCACCTTAATAATAAGTTTTCATCCATGAAGCTCACCAGAATTCATGGTGTGCGTGAGCACATCATGCAAATGAGGGATATAGCGGCTCAGCTGAAGACTCTTAAGATTGAGATGTCTGAAACCTTCCTTGTGCACTACATCCTTAACACTCTCCCACAACAATCTGGACCTTTCAAAATATCCTACAACACACATAAGAATAGGTGGTCCATCAATGAATTGATGACCATGTGTGTTCAGGAAAAAGGAAGGCTTGTTATGGAATTGGGAAAGAGTGTGCATCTTGCAACTCAAAGGAAGAATAAGGGGCAAGCCAAAATTAAGGGAAAAGAAAAGCTGCCTGCACAAGCTAATATCAAGAAGGAATCTAGGTCCTTCTTTTGCAAAAAGAATGGGCACATAAAGAAGGATTATCCTAAATATCAGAAATGGCTTGATAAAAAAGGTACTCAATTCTCACTTGTTTATTATGAATCTAATATGGTTGATGTTAGGCATAACACATGGTGGATTGATTCTAGTTTTACAATCCATGTCACTATTTCCTTACAGGGGTTACAAAACCTAAAGAAGCCAGTGGAAAGTGAGCAATGCATCTATTCAGGCAATAAGATGCGCTCACATGTGGAAGCAGTCGGAACATGCAGATTAATTTTAAGTAGTGGTTTTTTTTTAGAGTTGGAAAAGACATTTTATATTCCTAGTTTTTCTAGGAATTTAATTTCTGTTTCAAAGCTTGTACCGTTGGGTTTTTCCTTTAATTTTTCAAACACTATATTTAGGTTTGTTTTATAAATCTGAACTTATTGGAAGTGGTACGTTGTCAAATGGTCATTTCAAAATTAATTTACAAAATGAAACTTCTTATACTTCTATGCATGTTCATGATAATGCTGGCATTAAGAGATGTGTTATGAATGAAGAATCCTCTATGTTGTGGCATTGTAGGTTGGGTCATATCTCTATTGAGAGAATAAAAAGGTTAGTGACTGATAGGATGCTTAGAACTCTAGATTTTACTGACTTTGACACTTGTGTGGATTGCATAAAGGGAAAGCAGACCAATATGTAAAAGAAAGGTGCTAAGAGGAGTTCGACATATTAGAAATCATACATACGGATATTTGTAGTCCAAACATAGACGCATATGGTCAAAAGTATTTCATTACTTTCATTGATGATTACTCACGATATATGTATCTTTACTTACTTCATAACAAAAATGAAGCTATAGATGCCTTTAAGGTGTTTAAGACAAAAGTAGAGAAACAATGTGGTAAGCAAATAAAGATAGTGAAATCTGATAGAGCTGGTGAATACTATGGTAGATACACCGACGATAGACAAGCATCTGGTCCATTTGCGAAGTTTCTTCAAGAGCATAGGATAGTTGCGTAGTACACTATGCCTGGTTCTCCAGACCAAAATGGTGTGGCAGAAAGAAGAAACCAAACATTTTTGGATATGATGCGGAGTATGCTTAGCAGCTCCAAGCTTCCTAAGTCCTTGTGGACGGAGGCTCTTAAGTCGACTGTGTACATATTAAACCGAGTTCCAACAAAGGCTATCTCAAAGACACCATTCGAGTTATGGAAAGGTTGGAAACCAAGTTTGCGACATGTATGTGTCTGGGGATGCCTGTCTGAAGTCAGAGTCTATAATCCACAAGAAAAGAAGCTAGAACCAAGGACTATAAATGGGTAAGCGATCAATCCTAGAACACCGTTCTAAAGGAAGATCATACAGATGCTTAGGCTTCCACTTCATGTGATAGAGTGATTGTTATATGCAACACACCTACAGTTCAAATGCATGTTAAACAATAGCTAGTCATTCAAGTTCCATAGACTGTTGATCAAGAAGCAATAGATCTAGCTGAACAATAGATACAAGAACCTATTGAACAGCCAGTTGATCAACATGCTTCTCAAGAGAATGTTGAACCAGCATTAAGAAGATCTACTAGACTAAGGCGATCAACCATTCCTAGTGACTATATTGTGTATCTATAAGAGTCTGAATACAACATTGGAGCCAAAAATGATCCAGAAACGTTTTCACAAGCCATGAGTTGTAAGGAATCTAACTTGTGGTATGATGCCATGAAAGAAGAGATGAACTCTATGTCATCTAATAGGGTCTAGGATCTTGTCAAGTTGCCTGATGGTGTAAAAGCCATTGGATGCAAATGGGTCTT
>CAMOHE010049688.1:25835-38379 GCA_946598075.1 Artocarpus hirsutus | reverse complement strand
CGACAAACAGACATGAATTATTTGATTCTTCCAAATTTTTAACCAATCTAATAAATCGACATAAGTCACCAATTATTGTAAAAGCATGCCGTATCATTACAGGATTTTATGAGCTAGCAAAGGAGACCAAATGGACCTATATAGTTCAAGCTCCCAATAATTATGAAACCTAATATCCCAGATATACATTTCATAATTATCAACTCCAACGATACTCCACTAAAAGCTTGAAGCTGCACTCTCGAACTCTATAGAATTACGAAGCTCGTATAGCTAAGTCTCCATGACATATCATAGTGTATCGTATCCCCATAGGATTATCCATAATCGGCTTAAGGACAAGTTCTGTCTTATCTTTCCGATTATTTTTATCTTACGTTCCATTATCTCACCATCAGAAAACTTACCATCCAAAGACAGTATATCATTCGGTTACACCTATGTATCCAAATGGTTAAGCGCTCCAGTTTTTCAATTACAAGATAACGCATATAAGAGGGTATCACTACTCCTAAAGAGGAGCTATGGATTCCATATCTATGAATAACAGGTCTACGTCATCAAGAGTCATGCCTCCAACGTATCGGCATGCATACCACTATTAAGATGTGGGTGTCACCCTTTGGTACATCAAAAGGCACGAGTCAAGACAACGGGCCCACTATTCATCTCATGATTAAGATACAATACAAATGATTTTCTAAAGTGAATTGATTTGCCAAGACAGAATTATTAATCCAAATTAATTCACTTTATGTCCCAATCCAACACATCGTCACCTATGATAACGTGCCAATGTTTCTATTCACGGAGTCCACCTCCGATGGTCAAGACAAACCATCTCCCAATAGGAATATAGACAACATAACAATCTTTACATGAATAAAGCGACCAACTTTATTCCATCGATTGCGGATCTTACGAT
Source organism: Artocarpus hirsutus (assembly GCA_946598075.1). Lineage (NCBI taxonomy): Eukaryota > Viridiplantae > Streptophyta > Magnoliopsida > Rosales > Moraceae > Artocarpus > Artocarpus hirsutus. The sequence goes on along the minus strand of CAMOHE010049688.1, from coordinate 37,454 downwards.
TTAGACCATCACCTTAAGAATCGTGTCTTCTGCATAATCTGTCCATCATATGCCCAATTCTTAAAGGTTTAGACCGACAGTCTCAGACTATTGTTTGCTTATAATTCATTCAACAAATATGAACGTAAAGAGGACAAGATTTGGTATATATAATAAATTCTTTATTGATAAAAATGTCTCTAAAAACATATTACATTTTTACTCCTTAGGGCATACATGTCTAACACCATTAGAATTCAAGGTAGGAGATTTTGTCCTCTTAAGGGTGTCACCTCACAAAGGCATCATGCGGTTCGGAGAAAATAGTAAGTTTACATCGAGGTATGTTGGACCGTTCGAGATTACTTAGCTTGTGGGTGTAGTTGCCTATTGCCTAGATCTTCCTCTAGAACTTTCTTATGTTCACGATGTATTTCATGTGTCGATGCTTCAGAAATGTTCACCCGAGCAGAACAAGATAGTCTTGTTTCAAGACGTATAGATTTAGGAAGACACTACATACGAGGATACGACGAGATGCTGGCTTAGGTTATTGATTAGAAAGTGATTAGCTTACGACGTCATGATATACTACTAATAAAAGTCATGTGGTAGCATCACGGGGTTGATGAAGCCACTTGGGAATTTGATCAATCGAGTATGCGAGAGTTATATCCGCATTTGTTTTGTTTCTAGAATGAATTATAAATTTTGAGGGAAAAATTTCTTTTAGGGGTAGAGAGTTGTAATGCCCCAAAATTAATTGAATGTTATTAGTGTGAAAAATGGTGGATTAGTGTACCATAATGAATGTTTCAAACTTAATTTGGTTATTTTGTTAAATTTTTAAATTAATGTTGTTTTTAATTATTTTAATGATTTTAATGATCTTTAATTACTTTAAATTATTTTCATTTGTTATTTTGAATTTTTAAACAAAACAATTTGATAAATGTTAAACATATCCCATTTTATAAGACCGTGGCCGGCACACAGTTCCTACACAGTGAAACTACCCATTTTCTTTCTATTAATATCTCTCTCTCTTTTTCCCTCTCATTCTCGTCACTCTCTCTCTCTCTCCTTCACTCTCTTTCTCTCGCTCTCTCCTTCTGCCTCGCTCTCTTTGTCATTTCTCTCCCTTTTTGATTCAAAATTTTTGAGCTCAAACTTCCATCTTCGGTTAAGTGGAGACTTAGGAATGTGATTTAGCAACTACAACTATGAATCAAAGCTTAATCAAAGGTTAGTTTTCAAATTTTTAAAACATTTTCAATTTTTCAATTTGTATTGTACATTGAAATATAAGTTCATTTAAGCTTAGAAAACCTCTAATCTAAGTTAGAGGGACTTAAAATAACTAGAATCTAAGCTTAGTTTGAAGAAAAACGGATTTAAATCCAATGTTTTCATTTTTCTCTATTTTTCTATATTTTTCGATTCACTCAAAAATTTTTTGTTAATCTTGTTTAAATTAGTCTAAAAGTGTTTTATAACGTTTTTCTATCAGCTATAGATGTTTTTCTATACCTAGGAATTGAGAAAATAGGTTGAAATGAGGATTTGGACTCAAAGAGGCTGAAACCCATGCTTGGAAAATTCTAAAATTTTCCAGTTCGATAGGCCTAACTTCACGTTCAGTAGACCAGATTCATGAGTTCAGCAGGCTGGATTCATACGACCAGTAGGTTGAACTTGGAAAAGTGTAGCTAACCAGACTTGGTTTTCCAGCAGACCGAACTGCATAGTTCGGCCGGCCAAACCAGGGTAACCGACAAGTCAACCGGGCATGGTGGAATTTTGTTAGTTTTTCGCCTGTTTTCACTTATTTGAACCCAAATTGAGATTTTAAACTTATAACATGATTTTATAAATACAAATGGCACACTAAGGACACCATGAGATAGTTTAGTAACATAGAATATCTCAAGCTAGATATTGATAGACTTAGTTATTGTACATTTAAGGTTGTTTGTGGTTCCACGGAGCTAAGGTGAAGTGGACTGGGATTACGGTAAGGGACACCGGCATGAATATTGAGGTAGAACTTCTACCCCTTTCTCTAGTAGCTAGGTTTTTAATGATTTTGGCCTTAAAAAATAATTCTTCCAAAATGTTTTCAACAAATGACGTAATGTTTTGAATGTTTTCAAAAAGGGGCTTTTGGCCACACAATGATTTCTTTCAAAATGATCTTTTTTGCAAATGATTTCCTTCAAAATGATTTCTTTTGAAATAATTTCTCTTAAAATAAATTTCAAGGAATGGCTTAGATAAACTTCTTAGGAAATTTTCATCATTTTTCAATAAATGTATGTTCCTAATGAATCGAATAATGAATGTAATGATAAATATATATGAGGGCATGATGCCATATTCAGAGATCGTGTTGTGTAACGCGCGACCTTGGGGGAAAGTCTCAAAACCCAGCTGGGCCACTTCGGTGGTGATACAAATATGGTTTGCCCAGAAAATGATAAAAAGGTACTTTCTAGATGAACATTTTTGTTAAGGCTTGTTTAAATGAATTTATTCATTTATTTAATTAATTAAGTATTTATTTATTTATTTATTAAACTTTGTCCTATTTTTTTTTTCTGAAAAAGGTAAATTTCATATTTAAAATTAATTACCCGTTTTTAAACCTTAGTTCTACTGAGGCTTTCGCTCACTTTTTACTTGTTTTCAAACCTTTCCCCCTCTAGGTGAAATCCAACTTAGGACCGATGGAGAGTCCACTGCCCAAACTCACAAGCAATAGAGGATCTTAAGTAAGTTAGAAGCTGTAGTAACTTAAGCCATGTATTATTTAAATTCTATGTATTTTTCAAATTCTATCTCATGTTGGACTATAATTGTAATAATGGACTATAATTGTAATAATTTATTGTTGATACTATATATGTGCATACGCTGTGGGCTGGTGGGACCTAACACGTACCCTCCTTGCCCATTTTAATATTCTATTTCATTTTTTTTATCTTATTTGTTAAATTATCATAAATGTTTGTTTAAGAAGGATTTTAAGTTAATAATTTTTTCATAATTAATTAAATTCTTAAACTTTTATTTTTATTTAAATTTTTTCTTAATTAACTTAATCAACCTACCACGTCACCTCCCATACTACGTGGTGTGACAAATAACAACCAAGTCCGTTGCAAAACCAACGATTTATATCAACAACTACTGCAGATCCTTCAAAATAGGCAAATGTCAGTTTCCTCCTCTCTCTTGCCTCCTGCTCTAGTATCTATTATAGCAAGTTTTCATAAGGAAATTGGTTGACACCAAATCGTTGCAAAACTTTAGTTGGCATAACCTCGTGACACGTGGTGAAGTTTTGGTACTTATAAAGTTCCTTACGTGTAGCCTAAATATATATTATCACTTGTGTTTTAACAAGTAACTAACTACTAACACTAATGATCTCTCTTATTTTGCTCTTTAATCTTTGAAAATCACCGTTTTATTTTTTGAACTTTCAAAATTCTTCATTTTGCCCTTTGAATTTCATAAATCCCTTGTTTTAAAGCTCCTAATTTTATCTCTTGTTTTCCGGTTTTCCATCAAAATACATAAAATTAAGCTCATATGATTTGCACATGGGTCCCCTGTAAAAGTAAAAAAAATTTTTTATCACTCTTAGATTTTGTTTTATGTTTTTACTCTTAGTCAACTTTTATTTTGAATCTGCTCTCATTTAAGAAGGGTTTATATGCATATTTTTTCTTGATAATATTTGCCGATATCTCCTTATCTTTCATGCATAACTCATCTTCTTTGGTATTCAAATTCAGATATCAGCAAATAATATCGACTTATTAAATGAGTTTTGCATTAAAAATGAAAAGAAATGTGTAGGCAGACCCTTCGTAAATATGAGTTCAAATAAAACAAAAGGCATTAAGTGGGAGTTTAAATATGAAACAAAACTTCAAGGGTGATAAAATCTCATTTTTGCCCGTATAGGTGTTAATTATGTCTATTTTACTAGAAAATAAAAAATTTAGGAGACAAAGTAAGGAGTTTTAAAAGTTTAGGGGTAAAATGGGTATTTTCAATAGTCAAGGGACAAAGTTAAAGAGTTTTGAAAGTTCAGAGGTAAAGTGGTGATTTTTAAAGTTTATGGGGCAAAGTGAAAAAAACTCCTAAAGTTTAAGGGCTTCTTTTTTTTTTTTTTTTTTAAGGGAAGTAAACAGATGTTTAGGTACAAACTTTCACTAACAATTAGGGCGAGTTTTCTATTATCTAACAAACATTATTATGTTAAAATAAAAAAAGATTATAGTCTTTCAATATATATGGTTAAAGTGGTATAATAGGAAAGTTCCCTTAAAAAAGACAGTAAGAAAAGATAGTTGAATTGAGTTGTTAATAACTATGATCCGATTATATAAACATTTATTGTTTTTACTTTAGAAAACCAACCCAAAAATTCAAAAGAAACAGATTCTTAATCAAGAAATAATTAGTGAAGGTTATGCCACAGGTTATAGAATAATGTATTCAAAATTAAAAGTTCTTTTAAAGAATATTCGGAAAATCGATACTCAAAAATTTTACCTATTTTACTTAGATATAAATAGTGGCGATAACTTTTCTGTATATCAAATATAAATTCAACAAAAAACGAATGCAATTTTCTTCCTTTCCGACATTATTAATGCCCCACACGTTTTGTGCTCTGCAAAAAGTCAGCCACCATACGAATAGAAAAGTTTAAATTAAATATTATACCAAAAATTTTTCGTGCATCCTTTTTGAAGGGTCCATTTTCTTTGAATGGTAATTAGATAAAGATAGCGAGCAATTCCCCTTTCAGAATATTGGGCAGACAGAGAATATATGCAAATACATCAACTCCCCCATTTCCTCTTCAACTTCAAAAAGCTATAAATACCAACTACATGCACGAAGGCCTATGCCAAATGTATTAGTTTCAGAAGGATATATATATATATATAGAGAGAGAGAGAGAGATGATGTTTGGTTGAGAGTTTTGCATGAAGAGGTAGAGATTTGAATGCAGCCAAGGATGATTTGCCGGTGTGTTTACATTACATAATTATAATATTGTATAATATTTTCTTGATCTCCGGCAAGTTGTTCTTGGCTATATTTTCTTCTCTTCTTCTCATGCCAAACTTTAAGGTACCATTAATTGCCAGAAAATCCATGCATATATGATTCATCTTAGACAAGAAAACTAGCAGACGACACGTACACTTGGGTAATTTGATTGCTAATACGGAGGGCATAGCATATAGCAGTAGATGCTCAGTACTTATTTATTGATTTATTTGTTTATTTATAAGTACCAACTTATGGAGTTCAGTTGGTCAAGGTTTTTGGGAAATTTTATTATGACATACTTGTGTGAAGTTTATGATAGATGACAAATCTATCTCAAAAGCTAGGAGATGGACCAATAATAATATTATGATAGAGCTTGTTGGACTTCTTTATGGCTATGTTGAATCGTTATGTTATGCACTCTAAATTTGTGTAATATATAATGGATCAAAGATATCACATATATAGCAACACATAGGTTGCTTTTGTAAAAGTTACATAGATTTTTGTGGCATTTTTACCCATTAACAATTTATTAAACATCTTGGCACTACAAGAATCGCTGCATTTACCAACAAAACTTTTATTGATGACACAGATTAGTTTTAGAAATCAAAATTTCAAGGACGATAAAATGTCTTGCAAATTGTTACTCTTTAGCCAGTTATCTCTTTTAGTTGCATTTCTGTTCATGAGTTCTAGTAGCGCGCGTAGGGATTTTTTTGTAACTTTGTTTGAGATACTTAGCCAGGGGTTTGTTACTTGGTTGCTACAATATCTACGTTAAAATTATCCTCGTTTCTCTCCTTTACAGATTGTGTGAGATTCTTAAAAATTTTGAGTAGTTCCATTTTTAGTTTCGTACTTTTTTCCTAACTTTTTTCTTTATTTACATTTCGTTTTTGTTCTTTTACGCTTTCTAAAAATATTTACAATAGAAATACGTAGATTTACATGCACAGAGATTAAGAGTGTTGACCACAAGCATGGCAAAAACAGCAGTGATTGGATTTTTTTTTAAGACTTAAACAACATATTATTTCTCTTATTCAATATAGCTTTATACATAATATCACTATCACAAGCTAACATCGTTATCAAGTATCATCTGTACTCGCTAGTTGTAGTAATACCATATTGGAAAAAGTTGTAGTAATACCTTATTGGAATATATTCAAATTTCTACATTCCCATAAATGAACTGAAAATGTTGAATGCCTTTTTTTTCCCCTTTCCTTTAAAAGCGAACAAAAAAGAGAAAGTTATATGCTATGCCACACTTTTAAAAAGATGCATTTATTTACTGCACTAAAAAAAGTTGTGCTACACTCCTTCATATTAAATATTTACATTGTAACACACTTAAACAAATGTGGCATTTATAAAAAGTGAAATCCAAAAAAGATCGTATCTATAAAAATTTCCCAACAAAATAGAATCTTTGAGTCTTGTATTTCATTTTGTTTTGCAACTTGTCTTAGAATATTAGTGCTTCGGAGAGCAATTGGTTTGAAAATTGTAAAATACGAGAGTTTTACTTTGTGATAATTTTTTGCTTTTTATTATAGTTGCTGAGAGCTTTACACTGTTTGTTGCTTGAAATCGTTAGTTCCAACTGAGATGCCAAACAAGCCTTAAGCTATATAACTTAATTTTTTTTATTTAAATTGCCTATTTATGGCAACTTGTTAATATTTAGTTGACGGAATAAATTATAAAAAAAGAAAAAAGAAAACAAAAGGTAAAAGAAAAAAAAATTCTATGTCACGCCCTAGAGTACGGGAGGTGACGTGGTGGATTAATTAAGTTAATTAAACAGAGTTTTAATTAAAAACTAGGTTTTAGAATTAAATTTATGAATAAAAATGTGATAATTTTGAAAATCGTTTATTTAAAACGAGCAGATATAATATTCAAACAAATAAAATAAAATAAGCGATGAGTAGATAATAAAATAATAAAATAGAAGGTGAGACGAGAATAGGTCCCACTGACCCACATCTTGTGCACACACATAGTACTGACAATATTAAATTACAACCACAATCCAAAATAAAAGAGAAAGTTAAGAATTATACATGCCTTGAATTGTTGTACTACATCCTACCCAAATCTTCTATTGGTCGCAAGTCTGGTTAGCATACTCTTCTCCAATCCTAAGCTGATATCCACCTAAGGGGTAAGATTTTAAAAAAAATAAAACGTAAGTGAAAGGCTCAATAGGGTTATTTATTCAAAACATTTAATTTCAAAAGAAATTTTATTAATCAAGTAAATATTTAAAAAAAATGAACTTGAATGAGTAAATAGATAAATAAATAAATAAACAAATACATAAATGAGAATCCAATAAAGACTTATCTTACCCAAAACAATTTTATAGGTCGACCATAAAGAATAACATTTTCTTTTCCTAGGCAAACCATATGTAAATCACCAACGTAGTGGCCCAGCTGGGTTTCGAGACCTGCACCCAAGGTCGCACACTACATGACCCAATCTCTGATATGGCATCATGCCCTAAAACATATATATATATATATATATATCTTTTCATGATTATTAAAATCTCTTTTTACCAAATACAAATCATTTGAAAACTTTTTGTTAAAAATTCCTTTAAGACCAAAACATTTAAAACTAGCCACCAAAGAAGGGGTAGAAGTCCTACCTCGATACTAGTGTCGATGTCCCTCATCGAAATCTAGGTCCGCTATACGTTAGCTCCGCGGATCCACACACAAACTTAAATGGAAACTAGATCTATTAGTATCTAGCGTGAGATATTCTATGTTACTAAATCATCTCATGGTGTCCTAGTGTGCCATTTAGGTTTATAAATCATTTTACAAAGTTGAAGTTCAAAACTGTGAAAACGGGTGAAAAATCACAAAATTTCACCAGCTCGATCGGCCTGCCGGTCGCCCTGGTTCGGCCGGACTAACTACACAGTTTCACCTGCCAGAAAACCAAGTCTGCTCGGCCAAACTTTTCTAGGTTTGGCCTGCTAGTCAGATGAATCCGGCCTGCCAAACACATGAATCCGGCCTACATGAATCCGGCCTGCCAAACATGAAGTTTGGCCTGCCGATCTGAAAAAATTCTAGAATTTTTCAGGCACGGGTCTCGGCCTCCCTGAGCCCAAATCTTCAATTCTAACTTGTTTTCTCAGTTCTGTGGCATGGGTAAGGATCATAATTGATAGAAAAATATAATAGATTACTTTTTAATGCTTTACAACAAGTTTTAAACAAAATTTTCAAATAAATCCAAAAATAGTGAAAAATGGAGAAAAATGAAAAATCTTGATTTAAATCTGTTTTTGATGAAACAAAGCTTGTATTCTAGTTATTCTAAGTTTATTTAATCTAGATTGAAGGTTTTCTAAGCTTAGAAAAGCTTAGATTTTGAAATGCAAGAAAATTTAAAAAATTTAAAAAGTTTTAAAAATTTAAAAACTAACCTTGGATTAAGCTTTGAATCGAGTTTGTGGTTACTCAATTGCATTCCCGAGCCTTCAATTCACTAACCCGAAGCTTGGGGTTGATTTTTCTTTGAAAAATTTTGAGAGAAAATGAGAGAGAAGGAGAGAAACTGTGAGAGAGAGAAAGAGAGAGAGCGACAAGCGAGAGAGAGGAGAGAGAGAGTGTGAGTGAGAGTGAGAAAGCGAAAGGGAGAGTGAGAATAAATAGAGAAAAAATGGGCGGTTTTACTGTACAAAAACTATGTGCCGCCTACAGTCTTGCAAAGCAGACATTTCGACGAATTGTTTTATTTCAAAAGTTCAAAATAACAATTAAAATTACTAAGAGTAATTTTAAATAATTAAAAGAATAAAATAACATAAATTCAGAAATTTCACAAAATGATCAAATTAAGTTTAAAATATTCATTATAGCACACTAATCCACCATTTAACACACTAATAACACTTAATTAATTTCGGAACGTTACATTCTATAGTAGCTCTAAGAAGATACTTAACTAGTGGAGTTGTAATAATTTTGTTTTAAAAAAATATTCTTGGATAATTTGGAAATTAAGAAGAATGTGTAATGAATAAATTTAATTAGGGGATGTCTACTAATACCCCTCTATTCTACTTTTCACATACCTTTCTTTAATAAAATTTCATATGATTGTATTACCCACTGGTAAGTAATTTAAAAATCGACTCTTACACACCCCACCTTAAATAAATATGTTATACCTTATTTTTGCTAAAAGAATAGAGATAGTTTCAGATATTGAAGAGCCTCTTCATAAAAAAGTACATGGTTTCTTTTGTTCTTCAAAATTATCATTTTTCTCCCAATTCTAATCGTTGAGCCCCCATTTATTTACCGGTAAAACCCACGAATTGCCTTGGCATAAACAAAAACATCAATTACAAGTAATGGTGCATACTAGCTTAAATTCTTCGTGGAAGAAATTCAAAATGGTGTATATGAATCGATTATGTTAACAAAAGCGGAATCAATTTTGTTTTATAACGAAAATGGGATCATTTTTTTTAACAAAACTAGAAGTTTTTGGTATGAAAATGGAAACATAGTAAAATTAATAGTTGATATTTAATAAAAAGATAAGTGATATAAAGAAATTCTTTGTGGGGTATGAAGGAATCTTTTATATGTGTGTGTGTATATATATATATATAGAATGAAAGCATTCGTCACCTTGTTTTTTTTCCGGAGTGTAGTATTTTTTTTTTCTAAGAAGATTTTAGTGCACGTTTAAATTTCAATATATACAGTATATTTTTTTTTTCTTTTTAATCGATGATATATAAAACCTTCTTCTTTCTTTAGGTGTAATCTGTTAACCCAATAATAGCTACACAGAACGTGAATCGGGTCTTTAGAACTTTTTACGTATATATATTGGAAATTTCTAGATGAAACACTATAGCGATAAACGCACAAATAAAAATTCAAGCAAATATAAAATGGCCGAAAGAAAGAGAAAAAGGAAAAAGAAATGCAAACACTATTTACAATGGTTCAGCAAAAGACCTATGTCCATTGTAACTGGGCTAGACCTTGCCTCGACTTCTTCCACTATCTCGACCATTTTTTTGACACAATCACTTTAAATACGAATTGGTGACTTGTCTACTCGAGGCTCACCACAACCTCTTATAATCTGCTAATTTTACAGAGATTGGCTAACCAAAATAGCCTCGAATTTTACTAAGGCTTTGAAAACCTAATTTGGTCGGTTTACAAGATTTACAAATTTTAAGCTCAACTTCTCACAACTCCTAGAAAGGCTTGAAGTACAATATGGAATGTACTAAGAGATTATTAAGCACACAATTAGAACTTTTAACAAGTTTGGCCCAAGAATGTTTGAAAGCTTGTTGAACACTTAGAGATTAATACAAGGATGATTCTAGGTGTTCTTAGATATAAAAACTCAAAAATGAGGCTATTTATAGACTACAACTTGAAACTAGTCATTTATAGTCATTTGAGGCATATTTGCAACGGCTAGAAAACTAGTCATTGGAGTACTCGGTTGACTACCATATACATGGCTTAGTCAACTGAGCTTGTTGAATGTCCCAGCTCAATCTGGGCTAGTCCGGTCGATTGGGCTACATGTCCTTTGGTCAGCTAGGCTTATTTAGCAAACTTGGCACCATTCTTTTGATTCAAAAATCCTACTTAATCAATTTTATTTTAAAGATAGTTTTAAAAGCATTTTAAGATCGGTTTGAGCCTTGGGAGATAGATAAAAACATGTAGATATAATTTGAAGGCTTCCAACATATTTTAGATCAAGTTTGAAAGATCAAGATTAAAAACTTTTGAAAACAAGTTAATTCTTACTTGAGCCATTAAGCTTGATAAAAACTATATGTATGCTCTAACATCATACAAGCTTAAGAATGAAAATTAATCCTATTCTTCATGTTTGTTGATATCATTTCTTCAATCTTCAAGCTAAATCTAACTTGAGTCATTAAGCTTAATAAAAACTATTTGTATGCTCTAACATCATACAAGCTTAAGAATGAAAATTAATCCTATTCTTCATGTTTGTTGATATCATTTCTTCAATCTTCAAGCTAAATCTAACTTGAGTCATTAAGCTTAATAAAAACTATTTGTATGCTCTAACATCATACAAGCTTAAGAATGAAAATTAATCCTATTCTTCATGTTTGTTAATATCATTTATTAAATCTTCAAGCTTTCACTAAATTGATATGCCTTCTTATTTGATTTCTTCCGAGTCTTGATAAATTTCTTGCAATAATCATGGTTGCTAAAATAATAATAAAACTAAATGGCTCTACATCCTCAAGACAAATCGTTAGTATTTAAGCAATTAATTGTTTGTTGTCATTAAAACAAAAATAAATATTTTTCATTTGAAACCTTGGAGCCAAAATTCTCTCACTTTTTTATGATGACAAATAATTGATTGATTTCGGTAAAATAAAAAAAGAAACTTGGAGTGAGTAAAGAGTTTTTCTTAGAGTTTTCTTACCATATCATGTTAAGCTCATCCTATCAAATATAATATAATTCCCACTTAATGTATGCAATCTTGAGG
>CAMOHE010049688.1:3796-25815 GCA_946598075.1 Artocarpus hirsutus | reverse complement strand
ATTGGGCTACATGTCCTTTGGTCAGCTAGGCTTATTTAGCAAACTTGGCACCATTCTTTTGATTCAAAAATCCTACTTAATCAATTTTATTTTAAAGATAGTTTTAAAAGCATTTTAAGATCGGTTTAAGCCTTGGGAGATAGATAAAAACATGTAGATATAATTTGAAGGCTTCCAACATATTTTAGATCAAGTTTGAAAGATCAAGATTAAAAACTTTTGAAAACAAGTTAATTCTTACTTGAGCCATTAAGCTTGATAAAAACTATATGTATGCTCTAACATCATACAAGCTTAAGAATGAAAATTAATCCTATTCTTCATGTTTGTTAATATCATTTATTAAATCTTCAAGCTTTCACTAAATTGATATGCCTTCTTATTTGATTTCTTCCGAGTCTTGATAAATTTCTTGCAATAATCATGGTTGCTAAAATAATAATAAAACTAAATGGCTCTACATCCTCAAGACAAATCGTTAGTATTTAAGCAATTAATTGTTTGTTGTCATTAAAACAAAAATAAATATTTTTCATTTGAAACCTTGGAGCCAAAATTCTCTCACTTTTTTATGATGACAAATAATTGATTGATTTCGGTAAAATAAAAAAAGAAACTTGGAGTGAGTAAAGAGTTTTTCTTAGAGTTTTCTTACCATATCATGTTAAGCTCATCCTATCAAATATAATATAATTCCCACTTAATGTATGCAATCTTGAGGAAATTTGTTAGTATCTCAAAGGAAATTTAATCAAAACAACCTCAATCTCAATCCAAATGAATTTTACAAAAAAAATCTTTCGTAAAATTTAAGCATAGCTCCTCCTATTTTGAATGAAATAAGCATAAAAATGCAAAGTAATCAAATAGAAACATAGCTTCCCCTGTTTTGAACAAAATAAGTATAGTAATATTAATCAATCAAATATAAGCATAGTTCCCTTGATTTAAACATTAAATCTTCTTCTCCTTTGTCACCAACAAAAAGAGAAATGATACAACAAAATTGAAATACCATAAAAGTACAAAATGATACAAAATGCAAAGTACAAATCCCAAACTAGTCTTAAAATAAAGAAAAAGTAAACATAAAATTGTCCTAAGTTGAAAAAGAAACTAGGTGATAAAACTAATTAAGATGGAGGCAGTGGTCCTTGCATGTTGAGACACCTAAGCTCTTCAAGGCTATTTCCCATTGTCAAGTTCAAATTCACCATGTTGTTTCCCATAATCACCATATTGTTGTTGATTCGAGTGAGTTGCCCATTGGTGTGAGTTTGGTAGGTGGCAAAGTTTGACTCAAAATTGTCAAAGCTAAAGATGAGCTGCTAATAAGGATTCTAAGAGGAAGAACCTGCATGGTGAACATATGGAGGTGCTTCTTCTTTTATTGCAAAATGCCCTTCTTCTTGAGTAAATTCTTGTTACTCATCCTCATCTAAAGCAAAAGCTGCAACTCCTTCACCGTACCGAATTCCATTCATTAAAGTGCACCCTATTTTCTTAAGCGATGACTCATTGAAATATGAATGGATATCTAGTTCATTTCTTTTACTTTCTCAGACAAGTGAAATCTCAAATTATTAAAAGAAATGAATAAGCATTCATCCAAAAGGCAAAGCATTTCCTGATTGATTACTAGCTAGTCAATCATGTGATGGAGGATGATATGACAAAAATTGACCTAGTATTGGAAAGGAGACAATACCAAAGAGACATATCGACCTTGGTGAGCTTGTTTTTGTGACCCGCTTTTAGCATGAAATTTGTGGAAATGATGTCGTGAAGACCATGGGTTCTAGGAGGTAGGTTTAGTGTAGGAAGCTTAAGAGCAAAAACTATCTCAAAGTCATTTATAAGATGATGAAAACGGTAAGATCAGGAAAAGCAGCACCTAAAGCCTCTAAGGACCTAACAAGAGTGCCTTCAATTGGAATGTTTAAGGCTTGAATGAAGAATTTAGGATTTACTTCAATAGTTTTTCCTTTCAGTTCATAAGTACTGATGTTAGGTTTGAAGGATTGGTATTTAATTGAGCACAAAAGATTCTAACAAGTCTAGGATACACCTAAGATTTGGACTTTACTATAGTTAACAATCCTTGAGTTTCAAACAAGACTCTTTGGTTTAATGACTGCATATCATTAAAGACTATAATCCTTCCATCCACAATTTTCTTATGAACCATTCTTCATCCACAATTTTCTTATGAACCATTCTTTCATAATTACGCAAGCTAATAGGATTCAAGATATTAGGTCCATGGATTACCTTTAAATGAAATTCTTCATTGTCAGTAGCCGATCACTCACCTCATCGTCTAGATAATTCTCCTCATCCCACCATTGTTAGAATTCTTAAAAGAGTGATATGAAAATGCCAAAACATAGAAATAAGAGTTTACAAATGAAAAGTTAGATTTCTCACAAGAAAGAGTGATTTTAGGAGGTTTTTGACAATGATTAGGACTAAAAACACAAGAAAACTTGTTATGAACTCAAGAAACAACAATAGGAAGATCTTGAAACGAATTTCACTTTGCTAGTATTAAGAATTGGACTTCCCGATAGGACAATGAAGAAAATGAAGTGAAAACTCCTTTTAAATTAGCGTTAGGTTAGGTCTAGAATTGGACTCCCTGACGGACTGATCGACAGGACTGTACGTCCCTCGATTGAGCAGGGTTGCTGAAAATGTAGCCCTCGATGCTATAGTAGTGTAGCAAAAATATTTTCTTTTCAAATCATTTTAAAAACTTAAAAATTATTTTAATCTTGATAAAAATAATTAATATATAAAACATACATGATAAATGAAAGTAATTTAAACCAATTAAAAAAATAAAGATCAAAAAGATATTACATCATAAATACACATATGGGATAATCCTAAAGAGAATAGTGGAAATTTAAAATTTAATGAAATACATTTACACTTAAAACAATATGCAGAAAAAATCAAAATCAAAATAAAAAACAAGTATGGATATGGTGAGTTTTTCAAACTCTCAAACTTAAGTTCGAGGCATCTAAAATACCAAGACCTCTTCTAAAATATGAAAATCATTCTAATGTAAGAGGCTTAGTAAACATGTCCGCAAGTTGTTCATTGGTGTTGATGAATTTAAGCATAGTAATACCCTTATGGACTTAATCATGCAAAAAGTGATGTCAAATTTATATGTGCTTAGTGCGTGAGCACAAAACCAGATTCTCAAATAAGTTGATAGCGCTAGTGTTATCATACATAATTGGGACATGCTCATAGTGCAATCCTAGGTCCATGAGTGTTTGTTTCATCAACAAGATATGTGCACAACAACAAGCCATCGAAATGTATTCTATTTTTGTGGTTGATAGACAACCAAGTTTTGTTTCTTACTAAACCAATAGACTAGTAAGAAACCTAGGAAATGGCATATTCCACTTGTGTTTTTCCTATCAATTATGCAGCCAGCCCAATCAGCATTAAAATAACATGATAAGTCTATATGTTTGCCTTTAGGATACCATAATCCTAAGTTCTTAGTGCTATTTAGGTATCTAAAAATTTGCTTAACTACACTAAAATGAGATTCTTTAGGATTTGCTTGAAATTGTGCACAAAGGCCAACACTAAACATTATATCTGGTCTACTTGCAAGTTACGTGTCCGATTATAATGTTTAGTGTTGATTGATAAGCTTATAGAAGTTTGCATCGGCTTTAAATTTTCCATTTCAAATCGTTTGAGGAGATCCGTTACATATTTTGCTTGATTAATAAAGATTCCTTCTTTGGTTTGTTTTGATTTGCAGTGCAAGAAAGAAATTCAATTCTCTCATCAAGCCTATTTCAAATTCGCTATGCATACACTTATTAAATACCATCAAGAGATATCCGATTAAATAATACCATCAACATAAATTTGAACAATAATTAAATCATCACCTTTCGCTTTTTGTATAAAGAGTAGTATCCGATTTTCCCATTGAAAATTCATTTTCAATCAAAAATTTATTTAATCTATAATACCAAGCTCTAGAGTTTGTTTTAAATAGTATAAAGCCTTTTTCAATTTAAAAACATAATCTGGACACTTATGATCCTGAAAACCATGTGGTTGTTTAACATAAACTTCTTCTAAAATTTATCCATTTAAGAATGCACTTTTAATAACCATTTGATAAAGGTTTGTAGCAAGCAAAAGCAAGTAACATTCTAATAGATTCTAGACAAGTAACAAGTGCAAAGATTTCTTTCTAATCGATATCTTCTTCTTGATTGAAACCTTGGACCACTAATCTAGTCTTGTTTCAGATAATTATACCTTGCTTATCTTTTTTCTTTCTAAACACCCATGTGGTACCAATTACGGATTAAGAACTAGGCCTAGGAACAAGTTCCTATACATCATTTCTTTCAAATTGATTTAGCTCTTCTTGCATTGCTAAAATCCAAAATTCATCATTTTTAGTATCTTTAAAACATTTTGGTTCCATTTGAGAAAGAAAGGCTAAATTGCTACAAATGTTCTTCAATGATGATCTACTTCTCACTCCATGAGTTAAACTATCATGAGTGATTCCATCTTAGGATGGTAAGGATTGTAGCTCCAATCTTTTGGCAAAGGTTATGAGGTGGACTTATCTTTTGAATGCTATGTTTGATGTTGATCTTGTTATGAAGATTGAATTGATTTAGAGATGACCTTTTGAGGAGAGTTTGGATCTTCTTGGACCTCTTTTCTTTTGTCTTTGATTTCTAGTTTCTTCATTTGGTGTTCCAAACCTAAATCATTATCAACTTGCAATTTCTCGATGGAAATGTCAATTTCATCAAATACAACATGCATTGATTCTTCTATAGCTAGAGTTCTTTTATTAAGTACTCTATAAGCTTTTCTGGTAGTAGAATAACCAAGAAAAATACTAACATTAGATTTTGCATCAAATTTTTTCAAGATGTCCTTGGTGTTTAAAATAATGCATTTGCAACAAAGACTTTAAAATAACCAATATTGGGTTTCTTCCCTTTCAAAGCTCATAAAGAGTTTTATTCATTTTAGGTCTAATAAGATTTTTATTAATAACATTGCATGCAGTATTAACAGTTTTGACCCAAAAATATTTTGGTAAACCATTTTCATTTAGCATAGTCCTAACCATTTCTTGTAAAACTTTATTTTTTAATTCAACCACACTATTTTGTTCACGAGTTCTTGGTATCAAAAGTTATGTTCATAACTTTCTTTATTACAAAATAATTCAAAAGCATTACTGTCGAACTCGCTAGCATGATCATTCTAATACAAGTAATCATATAGCCTTGTTCATTTTGAACTCTTTTGCAAAAATATAAAAATGTTTTCAAAACATCATCTTTATTTGCTAAAAAATGACCCAAGTAAATCTTGAAAAAGCATCAACAATGACCAAAGCGTAATAATTGGCACCTAAACCTGTAGTCCTAGAAGGACAATAAATCCATATGCAATATTTGCATAGGTTTAGTGGTAGGAATTTTAGAAATCAAATCAAAAGAAGTTTTGACTTGTTTTCCTAATTGACATGCTTCACATACTTTTTTTTTTCAAATTTGAGTTTTAGGAAACCCCAAACAAGTTCTTTTCTAGAAGTTTTTGAAAGTAAATGCATGTTATTATGTCCAAGTCTTCTATGCCAAAGCCATGTTTCATCATTTAAAACCAAAAGATGTTTTTTTTTTAACATTTTTCAGCATCAATGGCATAAACATTTTCATTTCAGTCACCAATGAACACAACCTCACCATTACAAACATTCTCAATCAAACATCTAGAAGATTCAAAAGTAATCTTATATCCTTTATCACACAATTGACAAATACTAAGTAAATTATGCTTTAAATTATCAACAGTTAAAACATTTTCAATTAGAGGAGAAGAACCATTACCGATATCACCTTCCTCAAAAATTTTCCTTGTTGCATTGTTGCCAAAAGTGACATGTCCTTTATTGTTATTTGTGAAGTTAAATAATAGTAAGGGGTCCTCTATCATGTGTTTTGAACATCCACCATCTAGAAACCGTTTTACTTTCTCTGTCTTTAGTACCTACAAAAGCGATTTTAATTCTTGACTTTTGATACCCATGTAACTTTGGGTCCGTTGATGCTAGTTTTTGTAGCTTTGGGAACCCATCTTTGTTTTGCTCTAAAATATGCACTTTTCTTAATATAGCAATAAGATATGGTGTTGATTGAAATAAATACATACATATTTGGAATTTTGAGAGCTAGTTGATGCTTTGACAACATAATTTTTAAAATATTTTTGATCTATGTGTGGTTTATATCCTAAACCTTCTTGTTAAAAATACAACTTTTTCACAAAGCATTATTTCAAAATTTTTCTTTCCATTGGAGAATTTTAAAACTGTTTTTGCCAAATAATTAACTTTCTCTTTTAAAGATGCATTCTCAATTACTAAAGTATCACTCTTAGATTTTATTTTTCAAAGCATCAATTTCTTCTAAGAGAGTTGCTACTTTTTTTTTAAGGGTAGAATTTTTAAGAACTAATTTCTCATAGTTATCATGTAATTCATCAAAAGCTCTAAATAATTCTATGACATCAATATCATCACATTCATCATTGGAGGAGATAGGAGAACTTACCTAGTCATGACCGATTACCATGAAACACATGTTGGTTAGTTCTCTTAGCTCGTCATCAACCAAGTCTTCGGATTCAAGCTCGCCTGATGTGGTACAAAAGGCTTTCTTCAATTCCTTTTTCTTTATGTTTTTCTTGTTTACTTCCTTTTTAGTAGGGTATTCAGGTCTTGTTTGCCTTGGTTTCTTACAATCAGAGTAAATTACCTCTTCTTTGATTGACATTTTTTCTTGTTCTTCTCTCCTTCTGGATCCTCTATTTTAGTTGAATTTCTACTAGAACTTTTTGTATTTCTTTGTAAGCGTCGCCATTTCTTCAAAGTCCTTCGGATTTAGGCTTTCATCTTCTTTGTCTTCATCTTCTTCGTCATCAAGTATGGAAGCTTCCAGGGCTATTTCTTTCTCTTTTTTTTGTCTTCTTCTTCCACTTGATTTTACCTTCTAGTTATTTCATGGGTCATAAGAGAACCAACCAACTCATCTAAAGGTAAGGTTGATAGATCCTTAACTTCTTCTAGAGTGGTTCTCTTGATGTGCCATAAACTTGGTAAAGATCATATTAATTTTCTTACTAGTTTCTTTGTTTAAAGGTCCTGCCAAGAGAAATCAAACCATTAATTATATTTGTAAATCTAGTGTACATTTCACCAATAGTTTTATGGTCTTTCATTTTAAACATTTCATAGTCATGCAAGAGATAATTATTTTTTGTTTCCTTGACTTGATTGGTGTCTTTGTGTACAAATGTGCAAGAAGTGATTCTATTAATATCATTTCTATTTAAAGCATAATATAAAATGTTTAATGCTTTGGCATTTACTGATAATTTATTTTTGTCTTCGTCACTATATTCTTTGGGTTCTTTTGGAACAAAATTTTTTTCAACTTCTTTTATCGTTTTAAAAGGTCCATTTTCTATAATATCTCAAAGATCATAGTCAACAAATTGTGAGCAAATGGTCATTTTAGTTTTCCAATAATTATAATCAGTTTCATTTAAAAAATGAGGTCTATTAGTAGAGTGACCTTCCGAGTTTCAAAAACTTTGAGTAGCCATGCTCAAGATTATGAAATCTTTCTCAAAAATAAGTTTGAGCTTCTCGCTCTAATACAAATTGTTAGCCCAAGAATATCAACCCAAGAGAGGGTTGAATTGGTTTTTAGAACTTTTTATAATTATTGGAAATTTCTAGATTAAAGACTTAAGCAATAAACACATAAATAAAAATTCAACCAAATATAAATGGCCAAAAGTAAAATGAAAAGAAAAGAGAAATGCAAATGTTATTTATAGTGGTTCGGCAAAATACCTACATCCATTATCGCCGAGTAAGACTTTACCTTGATCTCTTCCACTATCTTAAGTGTCTTTTTGGTACGATCACTCTAAGTACAAATTGGTGACTTGTCTACCTGAGGCTCACCATAACCTCTTACAATCAGCTAATTTTATGGAGATTGGCTAGCTAAAACAACCCTGAATTTTACTAAGGCTTTGGAAACCTAATTCACTTAGTTTAAAGATTTGGAAATTTTAAGCTTAACTTCTCACAACTACTAGAATTGCTTAGAATACAATATGGAATGCACTAGGAGATGATTAAGCACACAATGAGAATTTTTAATAAGTTTGGTTCAAGAATGTTTGGAAGCTTGTTGAACACTTAGAGATTGATACAAAGATGATTCTAAGTGTTCTTGTTACGCCCCAGAGTACCGGAGATGACGTGATGGATTAATTGAGTTAATTAAACAGAAATTTAGTTAAAAACTAGGTTTTAGAATTAATTTTATTAATAAACATATGATAATTGTAAAACCAATTTAGAGGCAAGCAGTTATAATTTTCTTAACAAATGGGAATAATGATAATATAAACAATAAGGAAAAGATGACAAAAACTACAGAGGAACGAGAATAGGTTCCACTGACCTACATCTTATGCACACACACAGTACTAATAATATATTATCATAACCACAGTCCAAATAAAGAGTTAGAAAATTACATGCCTTGATTTAATAATTCAAATAACCTATTTAGTCCCTCTACTGCCCGTGAGTTCTGTCTGTGGACTCCTCTTCAAACCTAAATTGAAATCCACCTAAGGAAAAGGTTCTAAAACAAATAAAACGTGAGCGAAAGGCTTAGTAGGACTATTTATTCAAAACATTTAATTTTAAAAGAAATTTCATTAAACAAATAAACATTTAGAAAATGAACTTGAATGAGTAAATAAATAAATAAATAATTGAATAATTAAATAAATGCATAAATAAGAATCCAATAAAGACTTATCTTACCGAAACAATTTTATAGGTCATCCAAAAAGAATAACATTTTCTTTTTCTAGGCAAACCATATGTAAATCACCACCGTAGTGGCCTAGTTGGGTTTTGGGACCTACCCGTAAGGTCGCGCACTATACGACCCGATCTCTGATATGATATCATGCCCAAAAATATATATATATATATGTTTTTATGATTATTAAAATCTCTTTTACCAAATACAATTATTTACATTCATTATGAAGTTTATTGTGAAAACCACCACAACCTACTTTTTATAAAAACATTTAATAAAAATGCTCTTTCAATCAGTTATTCAAAACATTTTGTTAAAAATCCCTTTTAGGCCAAAATCATTTTAAAATCGGGTTACCAAAGAAAAGGAGTAGAAGTCCTACCTTGATACTCTTGTTGGTGTCCCTCACCAAAACCCAGTCCACTATACGTTAGCTTCGTAGATCCACGTACAACCTTCAATGTATAATAACTTAGTTTATCAGTATCTAGGTTGAGATATCCTATGTTACTAAATCATCTCATAGTGTCCTAGTGTGCCATTTAGGTTTATAAAATCATTTTACAAAGTTGGAATTTCAATTAGGGTTCAAAACGATAAAAACGGGTGAAAAATCACAAAATTTTACCATGCCTAGTTGGCCTGTCGGTCCCCCTGGTTGCAGTTTGGCCTGTCGAAAAACCAAGTCTGATCGGCCAAACTTTTTCAGGTTTGGCCTGCTGGTCGGATGAATCCAGCCTGCTGGTCGGATGAATCCAGCCTGCTAAACACATGAATCCGGCCTACCGAACACAAAGTTCGGCCTGCCGATTTGAAAAAATTCTAGAATTTTTCAAGCATAGGTCTCGGTTTTCCCGAGGTCAAATCTTCAAGTTTAACCTGTTTTCTCAGTTCTCTAGCATGCGTATTATCAATACATGATAGAAAAACATGGTAGATCACTTTTTAATGCTTTAAAACAAGTTTTAAAATTTTTTTTTAAATAAATCCAAAAATAAAGAAAATGAAGAAAAATAAAAAATCTTGATTTGAATCCATTTTTGATGAAACAAAGTTGTATTCTAGTTATTATAAGTTCATCTAACCTCGATTGAAGGTTTTCTAAGCTTAGAAAAGCTTAGATTTTGAAATGCAATAAAAATTAAAAAATTTAAGAAGTTTTTGAAAATTTGAAAACTAACCATGGATTAAGCTTTGAATTGAGTTTATGGTTGCTCAATCACGTTCCTGAGCCTTCAATCCACTAACCCGAAGCTTGAAATTGAATTTTGTTTCAAAATTTTTTTTTGAGAGAAAATGAGAGAGAAAGCGGGTGACTGAGAGAGTAAGAGAGAGAAGATGAGAAAGGGAGAGTGAGAGAGTGAGTGAGGATGAGAGAGAGAGGGGAAGTTAAATGGAGAAAAATGAAAAGTAGTTTGCAATCAATACCACGTCCTGCACGTGGTATTTCTAAAGTGGGACTTGTTGGTCATTTAACAAATTATTTTGTTTCAAAATTTAAAATAGTAGTTAAAAATAATTAAGAGTAAATAAAAATTATTAAAAGAATAAAAAATAATATTAATTTAGAAATTTCATAAAGTAATCAAACCAAATTTAAAATACTCTTTATGGCACACTAATCCACCATTTTACATTCTAATAACACTTAATTAATTATGGGACGTTACTCTCCACCGCTAAAAGAAATTTTGCCCTCTAAATTTACAAGTCAATCAAAAAACAAAACAAATGCGGATACAACTCCTGCATATTCGACTCTAATTCCTAAGTGGCTTCATCAACCCTATGATGTTGCCACACGACCTTAACTAACGGAATATCACGATGATGCAAACTGATCACTTTTCGATTGATGGTCTAGACCGGCATATCTTTGAACGTCGTGTCTTCCTGAATCTGTACGTCTTGGAACAAAACGATCTTATCCTGCTCAGGTGGACACTTCCAAAGCATTGACTCATGAAATACATCGTGAACATGTGAAAGTTCTGGAGAAAGGTTGAGTCGATAAGCAACCACACTAACGCGTTGGGTAATCTCTAATAGTCTAACATATCTTGGCGTGAGTTTTCTTTTTACTCTGAATCACGAAATGCCTTTGTGAGGTGATACCTTCAAGAGAACAAAGTCTCCAACCTCAAATTCCAAGGGTCGACGTCTTCTATTTGCATAACTCTTCTGTCGACTCTAAGCTGCTTTCAATCGGTCTCGAATCAAGACGATCTTCTCTTTGCTATTGTGAATCTTATCTGGTCCAAGAATAACTCTATCTTCTAGTTTGGCCCAACACACTGGCGATCGACACGGTCATCCATATAGCACTTCGAACGATGCCATACCAATACTCAATTGATAGCTATTGTTGTATGCAAACTCTACCAGATGCAAGTATTTCTTCTAGTTTCCCTCGAAGTCTAATGCATAAGCACACAACATGTCTTCAAGAATCTGAATAACTCACTTAGATTGCCCATCAGTCTGAGAATGAAATGCCGTGTTGAAGTTTAAATCTGTACCTATAGCCTCTTGAAAGCTCCTCCAGTACTTGGCATTAAACCTGGTATCCCTATATGATGTAATGGATAAAGGAACTCCATGCAATCTTACTATGTTATGCAGACACAATTCCCCAAGAATCCTCTTCGAACATGTCAATCTAAACAGAATGAAATAAGCTGACATCACTAACCTGTCGACCACGACCCAAATTATATCATGCCGTTGCTCCGTCCTCGGAAATCTGGTAAGGAAATCCATTGTCACGTGCTCCTATTTCCACTATGGAATAGGAAGCGGCTGAAGCTGACCTGCTGGCTTCTGATGCTCTGCTTTCACTTGAAGACAAGTCGTACATTTGGCCACATAGTCCCGGATATCCTTATTTATACCTCTCCACCAATATTGCCTCATAAAATCACGGTACATCTTCGTGCTTCTTGGATGAATGGTGAACTGAGACTTATGAGCTTCATCCATTACAGCCTTTGTCACTTCTACCATTGCTGGAACTGCTAGACGCTCCCTGAAGTACAATGATCCATCCGTATGTATCCTCCATTCTTTGAACTACTCTCTGTTCTGAATTCGCGTCTAAATTCCCTAAAGATAATAGTCTTGCCACTGATTCTGCTTCACCATCTAAACAAGAGCTGGGGTCATCTCCATGTGGTACACCGAAATGCGATCGTAGTCTTCATGATACTGTATCCCGTACTCACTCACTATTTCATCCCTCTTCTAGTCTTCAAGAGCCAAACAAGCAAGAATCCCTAAAGACTTTCGACTGAGTGCATCTGCAAAGACATTAGCTTTTCAGGGATGGTACTACAGCGCGAAATCATAATCCTCCATGTATATCAACCACCTTTACTGCGTCAAGTTCAAATTCCTTTGAGTAAACAAATACCTCAAACTCTTATGGTCAGAAAAAACCTAAAATGTCGCCTTGTATAGATAACATCTCTAGATCTTTAGCACATGAATAACTGCTACGAGCTCCAAATCGTGAGTGGGATAGTTCTGCTCATGAGGTCATAGCTATCTTGATTCGTATGCTACCACACATCTATGTTGCACTAGCACACATCCAAGTCCACGTCCTAACACATCAATATAAACCTCGTACGGCTCATCACTACTGGGAATAATTAATACTAGAGCTGAGGTCAACAGATTCTTCAACTCTTGAAAAGCAAGCTCACATTCTTCGTTCCACTCGAACCTAACATTCTTGCTGACCAATCTTGTCAACAGTGCTGCTATGTTTGAAATGTCTTTCACAAATTTCCTGTAATATCTTGCAAGTCTGAAGAAGCTACGGATCTTTGCCACATTCCTCGGTTGTTCCCATTCCACTATGGCTTCTATCTTAGACGGATCCACTAAGATACCATGCTCGGAGATGACATGACCCAGAAATTTGACCTCTGTTAACCAGAACTCACACTTTTCTTTCTTAGCATACAACTGATGCTCCCACAGAGTCTGAAGCACAATTCTGAGATGCTGCTCATGCTCCTCCCATGTCTTAGAATAAACCAAGATGTCGTCGATGAACACAATCACAAACTGATCCATGTAAGCCCTGAATATCCTGTTCATCAAATCCATGAAGGCTGCCGAAGCGTTCATCAATCCAAACAGCATCACTAGAAATTCAAAATGTCCATACCGAGTCCTAAAAGCTGTCTTAGGAATGTCCTCTTCCTTAATCTTGAGTTGATGATATCCTCATCTTAAATCTATCTTCGAGAAATACTGTAAGCCTCCCAACTGATTAAACAACTTATCGATCCTAGGCAGAGGATACTTATTCTTCACTGTGACCTGATTCAGATGCTATAATCTATGCATAATCTGAGACTCCCATCATGCTTCTTTGCAAACAAAACTGGTGCTCCCCACGGTGATGCACTATTCCAGATGTATCCCTTATCAGTAAACTTCTGAAGCTGCTTTTTGAGTTCTTTCATCTCTGTCGACGCCATCTAGTAAAGTGCTACAGAAATTGGTGCCATCCTTGGAAATAATTTAATACCAAATTCAATTTCCTAATACAGTGGCAATCCTGGTAGCTCGTCTGGGAAGACATCTTCGAATTCATCTACCACTAAAATTGTTGCGTTTCTCCTCAAGGCGCTAGACTCTTCTTCTAGGTTCATGAGAAAAGCATAACAAACTATTTTTTTTTGCCCTCCAAGACAAACCCTCACGAGACGCTCACTTATCAGCCGATCACCACCACCCTGGTAAGTGATAGCCGTCCCCTTATCTAACATTAGGGTTACTTTCCTAAGTTGGCAGTCTACCACTGCATTATATCTGGACAACCAGTCCATTCCTAGGATTACATCATATGATCTCAAAGGAATTACAATCAAATCACTTTTCAAAATCTCATCCCTAATCTTTATTTTATAGGCTTTACAAATACTATTTACACACACCCGCCCTAAAGATGAAGCTATAACTAAGGGTTCATCAGACTCTTTTATCTCTAATCCCAAGGCATGTACAAAAAAGCTTGAAATGAGAGAATAAGTGGCACCAATATCAAATAACACATGTGCTAAAGACTGAGAAACCAAAATCATATCATCAACAACCGCATTACTGGTTTGGACATCTGATTTCCCTGATGTCATCATGTGAACCTGTATTGGAGTTTTCCCTTTTCCTCTACCAACATTGCTAGGTCTTGGGTTAGTTGGCCGATATTGTTGTGATGATAGCGACTGTACACTGGGTTTACTCGACGCTCGATGTTGAGGGACGTTACGCTGAAAGTTCTGCGGTTGGTGTCCTTGCACTGAATATGGCAGTTGCAGAGGAGAGAACTGATGAAACGAAAGCTGAGGGTACTGCTGCAGCTGAGGTAGAGTCTGAAGTTGGGGTTGACGACTAGCTCCTTCTTAAGTCTAAAATCCTACGCGAGCACTCCTGATCGGGCAATTCCTCTTGATGTGTCCTGGCTGCTAGTAACAGTGACAATGGAAGCTGTAGGGGTTGCTGCGCCCGCTGCTGGATGAACTGCTACTGCTGCTGTTGCTGTTTGTGCCACCCTATTTATTCCTTCCCAGAGTTGGTCGACTACTGATACTCCTCTTGTCGTTCCTCTATGGTCCTCCTAACGTCTTGACTTAATTCTCACAGTACTATGCGTAGTCACTCTCCACTGATATTGCTGATGACACAAGCTCTCCAAAGTTCCTGAGTCGTAGGGCAACCACCTATCATCGAATAGGGGCTTTAAGTCTGTCCTAGAATTTGATGCACTTCTCATGCTCTGATGCCACTACAGATGGAGCAAACTTGGCCAATTCATTGAACTTTGCTTCATATTCCTGTACTGACATATCACCCTACTGCAACCTATAGAATTATGTCACCTTCTGATCCCTGTATCCCTGCAAAAAGTAGCGATTGTAAAACAGCTCCTCAAACCTATCACAACTAATGTTACCGTTGTTTTCCAGGTGTTTAGCTTGCTTCTACCAAGTATTTGTACTACCTTCAAACTTATATGTCGCAAGTTCCACACAATACTCCACTGGCACACCAAGAGTATCCAAATGCTTCATGATTGAATCTAATCAATATTCTGTCACTTATGGGTCCCCATTTTTGTCAATGGTCGGTGCAGATGCATGTCAAAACTCCTTAAAGTATGAATGCCGGTGACTAGCCTCGGAGTCATCCGGCCTTGCCCTGGTTGCCATTTGTTGGAATGCAGCAAACATGGCCCTCATTATGCCCTCATCATTTCCAAACTCACCATCAGCTATCGAGCACCGTCTAGGTGCCATTCTCTCACTTATGAAAACAAAATTTAGACTGTCAGTGGTATTTTATTGTTGTACCTATGTGTGCACAATTTCCAAGGTTCACAACCTTGAGCTCTGATACCATTCTGTCACGCCTCGGAGTACAGGAGGTGATGTGGCAAATTAATTAAGTTAATTAAGTAGAAATTTAGTTAAAAACTGGGTTTTAGGATTAATTTTATTAATAAAAATATGATAATTGTAAAACCAATTTAAAGGCAAGCAGTTATAATTTTCTTAACAAATGGGAATAATGATAAAATAAACAATAAGGAAAAGATGACAAAAACTACATAGGAACGAGAATGGGTCCCACTGACCCATATCTTATGCACACGCACAGTATTGACAATATATTATCACAACCACAGTCCAACTAAAGAGAAAGAATTAGAAAATTACATGCCTTGATTTAAATAATTCAAATAACCTATTTAGTCCCTCTATTGCCCGTGAATTCTATCCGTGGACTCCTCTTCAAACCTAAGCTGAAATCCACCTAAGGAAAAGGTTTTAACACAAATAAAATGTGACCGAAAGGCTTAATAGAACTATTTATTCAAAACATTTAATTTTAAAAGAAATTTCCTTAAACAAATAAACATTTAGAAAATGAACTTGAATGAGTAAATAAATAAATAATTAAATAAATAATTAAATAATTAAATAAATGCGTAAATAAAAATCCAATAAAGACTTATCTTACTAAAACAATTTTATAGGTCGACTAGAAAGAATAACATTTTCTTTTCCTGGGCAAACCATATGTAAATCACCACCATAGTTGGCCCAGCTGGGTTTCAGGACCTGCCCCCAAGGTTGCGTACTACACGACCCGATCTCTGATATGGCATCATGACCCAAAATATATATATATATATATATATATCTTTTCATGATTATTAAAATCTCTTTTTACCAAATACAATGATTTACATTCATTATGAGGTTTATTGTGAAAACCACCTCAATCTACTGTTTGTAAAAACATTTAATAAAAATGCTCTTTCAATCAGTTATTGAAAATTTTTTGATAAAAATCCCTTCTAGGCCAAAATAATTTTAAAATAGGTTCCAAAGAAAAGGGGTAGAAGTCCTACCTTGATACTTGTGTCATTGTCCCTCATCGAAATCTTGATCCGCTATATGTTAGCTTTGTGGATCCACGTACAACCTTAAATGTATAATAACTTAGTTTATTAGTATCTAACTTGAGATATCCTATGTTACTAAATCATCTCATAGTGTCCTAGTGTGCCATTTAGGTTTATAAAATCATTTGACAAAGTTGGAATTACAATCAGGGTTTAAAATAATGAAAACGGGTGAAAAATCATAAAATTTCACCATATCCGATCGGCCTGTCAGTCCCCCTGGTTAGGCCAATCAAACTGTACAGTTCGGCCTGTCAGAAAACCAAGTCCGGTCAGCTGAACTTTTCCATGTTTGACCTACCGGTCGGATGAATCTGGCCTGCCGAACATATGAATCCGGCCTACTGAACACAAAGTTCAGCCTGTCGATCTAGAAAAATTCTAGAATTTTCTAGGCATGGGTCTTGGCCTCCTCGAGCCCAAATTTTTAATTTTAACCTATTTTCTCAGTTCTCTGGCATGGGTATTATGAATACATGATAGAAAAACATGGTAGATCACTTTTTAATGCTTTAAAACAAGTTTTAAACAGAATTTTCAAATAAATCCAAAAATAGAGAAATATGAAGAAAAATGAAAAATCTTTATTTAAATCTGTTTTTGATGAAACAAAGTTGTATTCTAGTTATTCTAAGTTTATCTAACCTAGATTGAAGGTTTTCTAAGCTTAGAAAAGCTTAGATTTCGAAAAGCAAGAAAAATTAAAAAATTTAAAAAGTTTTTAAAAATTTGAAAACTAATCTTGGATTAAGCTTTGAATCAAGTCTGTGGTTGCTCAATCGCGTTCCGAGCCTTCAATTCACTAACCCAAAGATTGAAATTGAATTTTGTTTCAAAATTTTTTTTTTAGAGAGTATGAGAGAGGGAGCGGGTGACCAAGAAAGAAAGAGAGAGAAGATAAGAGAGGTAGAGTGAGAGAGTGAGTGAGGATGAGAGCGAGAGAGGGAAAGTTAAATAGAGAAAAATGAAAAGCAGTTTGCAATTAATACCATGTCCCGCACGTGGTATTTCCAAAGTGGGACGTGTTGGTCATTTAACAAATTATTTTGTTTCAAAATTTAAAATAGCAGTTAAAAATAATTAAGAGTAAATAAAAATTATTAAAAGAATAAAAATAACATTAATTTAAAAATTTCACAAAGTGATCAAATCAAATTTAAAATACTCTTTATGGCACACTAATCCACTATTTTATATTCTAATAACACTTAATTAATTCCAGGGCATTACAGTTCTTAGATATCAACAAACTTGAAAATGAGGCTATTTATAGTCTAGAAACTGTAACTAGCCATTTATATAGCCCTTGAGGTGCATTTGTAAGGGCTAGAAAACTAACTGCTGGAGCACTCGATCGACCACCATATAATAGTTCATTTGACCAAGCTTGTTGAACGTCCTAGCCCATCTGGGCCAGTCTTGTTGACCAAACTACACATCCCACCATCGATTGAGCTTGGTGCCATTCTTTTGATTCAAAAATCGTGCTTTATCAATTTTATTTTAAAGATGGTCTTAAAATATTTTAAGATTGGTTTAAGTCATGAGAGGTAGACGAAAACACGTAGAAATAATTTCATGACTTCAAACATATTTTAGATCAAGTTTGAAAGATCAAGCTTTTGAAAATAAGTTTTAAAAAAATGAAACTTGAGCCATTTATACTTGATAAAAGCTAAATGCATGCTCTAACATCATACAAGCTTAAAAATGAAAATTAAACCTATTCTTTATGCTTGTTGATGCTATTTCTTCAATCTTCAAGTTCTCGGTAAATTGATCTGTATTCTTATTTGATTTCTTTCGAGTCTTGATAAATTTCTTCCAATATTCTTGAGTTGCAAAAGTATTAATAATACTAAATGACTCTAAATACTCAAGATAAATTATTGGTATTCAAGCAATTAATTATTTGTTGTCGTCAAAACAAAAAAAAAAGTATTTTTCATTTGAAACCTTGCAGCCAACATAATCATCTTTGGTTGGTTGGGTTGGTATATGGAAAAAGAAAAAAAAATATTTAGTGACGATTTTTTTGGTTTTTGAAAAAGGCGACAAGTAAAAAGGGGTAGTTTAAAAAAGGGTATGTAAAAACTACAATGAAGGGTGTCAACGGATGTCTCCTCTAATTATTTAAAAAATCGAGTTGTGTATGTTTAGGAAAAATATATGAATAGTCAAGTAAGGTAATAACATACCTCCATAAAGTTTTCTATAAGGTCAAATCCTTATAAGTTTTGCTTGTGAAATTTAAGTCATGAAGATACGGTTTTCGTTTTAGGTTCAAAAATAACCATAATTTATTATGTATGCATGTGATTTGAGTGCTTAGCTTAGAGAGTTTTCATACATGTGATTTTTAGAAACTTCTTGTTGTTGTTGTTGCTGCTGCTGTTGTTGTTCTTGTTGTTGTTAATGTTGTTGTTGTTGTTGTTATTATTATTATTAGCATTATTATTATTTTTATAAAAATTATACATATATAAGTGCAGCACAATTTTAACATGTCATATGACAACTTTTAAAGTGTGACATAAAATGTATTTTTCTTGCTTATTTTTGCGTGTGACGATGTAGGATGAGGAAAAAAAATGTATCATTGAGCCCTTTTCTCAATATAATTATGTAATGCAAGTCTTTTATAGTCTTTAAAGGGTTTTTACCATTTTGTTATCATGTAGTTTAAAGAAACATCACATTGATAACTTGTTATTTAGAAAAAATCAAAACAATAATATAGATTTCAAAAGTATTATTTTAGTTCATGAGTTCGTATTTCGTGACGTGAAATTTCTATCTTTTTCTTTTATCAATGAATCCAAAATTAATTTTGTAAAACTTTATATAAAAATAAATAAATAAGACAATACAAAAAACGAAGAAATTTATATATGAGTTTTTTTAATCAGCTTTGTTCCCTCTTTTGTTTTGATATTTTTTAATATCTTTACAAATTCATTTGGGGCATGACTAAAAGGTTAAGTCGGAAATTTTCATTCCACAAACATAGGCTCAATGTACCAAATGAATTTTTAAAAACAATAATGAATCATTTTGATATTTTTTAAACAATAAAACGTTGAGGTGATATTTCTTTGAAACACAGGATTCCAAAACTATATGATATTTTTGATTTAAAAGGATGTTTCAAAGTCAAATATATTGTGAATATTTCCCATATAAACACATGCGCCACATCGTCTCGATGGGACCTCATGAGGGGACAAATCACGTAGAATCAATGCGCTTGGAATGCTGTTAAAACATTTTTTAAAAATACTACACCAATCCTATTGCTTCTTAGATTCCGCACCTGCGCTTCAACACAGGATCCTTCTTGGCTTTTATCTTTACAAAAGCTTGTGGACAAAAATATAAGGCCCAAAGCCCAATGACGCACCAAGAGGTAGCGTCAAGACTCCGATCCAAACACTCATTTTCTCCTGTAGAAATTACACATTTTAGCTAATTTAGATACCTTATTAAACTAAATGACCTGATCTCAAATAATTCTTAATAAGGCCAAATCAATCATTAGATATTTTTCATCATGTCAAATCTATCCCTATTTATGTGTAAATACTAACTTAATATGATGAAAAAAATTCCAACAGGGCTATGTTTACATCACAGAGATTTTGAATTATTAACGCCCCCCAACTAATGATATCTAGTTATTAGTTTTATGAACGACACACCGTTAATACTGATGCGTAACATACATAAATAAGATTAATTTTATATGACATATAACTTTTCTATTTTTTCATATCAGCTTTTTTTTTTTTAATTGACATCGTCAACGTTTATGACATAGTAAGTCACTAATTTTTTTTTTTTTTTGTTCATTGTAACCAGGTCATTTGTAATTAAATTCAATAACAATTAAAATGTCTCTTAATTATATATTACCTTGTTAAATAATCTTCATTTTTTTCTTTTTTCATTCTTAATTTTTATGAACATTAAAACTTATCCTCTTAAAGGCTAGTTATTGTTTAGTCATTAAAATATACTTATTTATATATATCTCGTATAACTTATATACTCTTATTTTTTCAAATGTTATTGTTCTTTTTAAAGATATGGCCATTGGTCATCATAAAGGTAATTACAAATAAATAACAAGTAGTCATTAGAAAAAGTTTCCTACAATCTGGATCGTATTTCCATGATTCCCGTATCTAATTGTTTTAGTGTTCTTAACATTATTCCTTTTTGTAAAAATTGGTGTATATATTTCATCTATTGAGAAGGTAATTTATTGAAAACAGTGAATTGCAAATAATGGCTCGAGTTCCTTTTGTTGCAAATATGTGATTCCAAATTAACGTGATTTGTACAATTTGAAAATAAAATTGATATCTTCATTATCCAAACAAATTCAGCTCATTAATTCTACTAACTGAATATTAGGTCATTAGAAGCATTAATGTTTTTGAAAAACATTTCAGATGCATAGCTGGAATGTCTATTACATACAAGGTTGATATAAGTTCCACAAAAGGTAATTTAAATTTTCTACTGTATATAATCGGCCATATCCCTATCTCACGTCACTATTAAACTTTTTTTAGGCTAAATATAATATTAGTAGTGATATTTACAACGGAGATAAAGTTAAGACTCCTAGTGTTGTTCATTCACGAATATAACAAAAGTGCGTTCCATTCTTTTTCCCGATACTATTGGATGGAATCAGTACTACGTGACTCGCCTTTATTAGATTGACAGAATTCAATGTTTTAGATCCATATTTGCTAGGGGACACAGCATATCTTTGACCTTTTTGAAACGATATCGATCGTATGTATACATTCTTCTAATTGAATTCTCATTAATATGCATCCTTTCTGAAAGGAAAACCAGTAATTCTTCAAGAATAACTTTTGAAATAAAGCTTGTGAAAAGAAAAGTGCAGTGGCTTCTCTCAGTTGGTTGAGGACATTTAGCTATGCTTTAAGTTTGGATTAATTACCAAAATTTCCCTCAACTATAATCCTTGTAATAATGTACCATCTGATTTTCAAAATGTAACATTCGTGTAACACCCCGAAGTTAATTAAATAGTAATAGAATGTTAAATGGTGAATTAGTGTGCCATAATGAGTATTTTAAATTTAATTTGAATGTTTTGTGAAAATTTATTAACCTTGCATTGTTTTAGTCTTTTAATGATTTTTAATTGTTCCAAATTGTTTTTAATTGTTAATTTAAGTTTTAACAAAAGTAATTTGATTTGAAAATAGTGTGTAGTTGCACACAGTCTTGTGCAACTAATTTCTCTCCTCTTTTCTATTTATTCCATTTCTTCCTCTCTCTCCTCATTTTTCACTCTCACTCTCTCTCTCCTCTCTCTCACGTCTCACTCTCTCAGTTCTCTCTTCCCCTCTCGTTTTCTCTCTCTAAATTTTGAAACAAATTTCGTTTTCAAGCTTCGATTCAAGGTTAGTTTTCAAAATTTCAAAACTTTTTATATTTTTCAAATTTTCTTCTATTTTGAAATTTAAGAGTTTCTAAGTCTAGAGAAGCTTCGATCTAAGTTAGATGGACTTAGATTAGCTAGAATGTAAGCTCAGTTTCACCAAAAACGGATTAGA
>CAMOHE010049687.1:0-18432 GCA_946598075.1 Artocarpus hirsutus | reverse complement strand
ATCCAACATATCGTCACCTATGACAACGTGCCAATGTTTCTATTCACGGAGTCCACCTCCGATGGTCAAGACAAACCATCTCCCAATAGGGATATAGACAACATAACAATCTTTACATGAATAAAGTGCCCAACTTCATTCCCTCGATAGCGGGTCTTATGATTTAGACCATCACCTTAAGAATCGTGTCTTCTGCATAATCTGTCCATCATATGCCCAATTCTTAAAGGTTTAGACCGACAGTCTTAGACTATTGTTTGCTTATCATACATTCAACAAATATGAACGTAAAGAGGGCAAGATTCGGTATAAATAAATTCTTTATTGATAAAAATGTCTCCAAAAACTTATTACATTTTACTCCTTAGGGCATACATGTCTAACAATCTCCCACTTGCACTAAGTGAGTAAATATGACAAATCTCGCATCCCCATAGCTTCCACATGTCTCTCGAAGACTCTCCCAGTAAGTGTCTTCGTGAATGGATCAACTAAATTGTCCTCTGACGAGATTTTGCACATCGTGACATGCCCGCCCTCGACGAAATCCTTTATCATATGATACTTTCGATCAATATGCTTACTCTTCTTTGAAATCTTGGTTTCTTAGCATTAGCTACCGCTGCACTGTTATCACAGTACAGTGATACCACCTTGTCCATACCAGGAACTACCTCAAGATCCCCAAGAAACTTACGGAGCCATACTGCTTCTTTCGAAGCACCACTAGATGCCACATTCTCGGCCTCCATCGTTGAATCTGAAGTGCAATCTTGCTTCACACCTCTCCAACTGATGGCACCGCCGCCTAGAGTAAACACAAACCCAGAAGTTGATTTCTTCGAATCTAGACAGGATTAAAAATTTGAGTCAGTATATCCTAGAGGATTTAAGTCCTCACCTGAATACACAAGCAAATACCCTCGAGTCGTTCTTAGGTACTTGAAAATATGCTTTATCGCAACCCAATGGTTTGGTCTTGGATCCGCCTAAAATCGACTAACAATCCCGACCGCATAGCAAATATCCGGTCGTGTGTAAAGCATGGCGTACATGAGACTACCTACTGCCGAAGTATAAGGCACCTTCTTCATGTATTCTCTTTCTTCATTAGACTTTGGAGAGTCTTTCTTAGAAAGACTAATTTCAGACCTAGATGGTTGCCCACCTTTCTTGGAATCCTGCATTGCATACCTCCTGAGAATTTTATCTATGTAGCTGGCTTGTAACAAAGCTATCATTTTGTTCTTCCTATCCTAAAAAATCTGGATACCGAGAACAAAATTAGCCTCACCCAAGTCGTTCATGTCAAACTGCCTGGTCAACCATAATTTGACCGATGACAACGCCCCAATGTCCTTGCCAATTAGCAGAATGTCATCTACATAGAGTAGCAAAAAAACCACCTTCCCATCCTTAATGTGTTTATAAAACACATGGCTTATCCATAATTTGTGAGAACCCATAAGTCTTGATCACCTGATCAAATCTTATGTTCCAAGAATGGGAAGACTGCTTAAGTCCATATATTGACTTTAGCAACTTACAAACCTTACCCTCTTGACCCTTGACCTTGAACCCGTCTGGTTGTTCCATATAAATGGACTTATCAAGATAGCCATTTAGAAAAGCCGTCTTGACATCCATCTGTCAAATCTTGTAGTCGAGAGCGGCAGCTATGGACAACAGAATTCGGATGGACTTAAGCATGGCTACAGGCGAAAAGGTTTCCTCGTAATTGATTCCTTCCTTTTGCGTATAACCCTTAGCTACTAGTCTAGCCTTAAAGGTTTCGACCATTCCATCCACTCCTCTTTTCCTCTTGTAGATCCATTTACACCCTATGGGTTTTACCCATTCGGGAAGATCCACAAGCTCCCAGGCCTCATTAGTCTCCATAAACTTCATCTCTATGTTCATGGCTTCTGTCTAGAGTTTTAAATCAACATCCTCTATAGCCTCTGCGTAAGTGTAAGGATCCTTTTCATGTTCATCCGATTCAGCCAAGAAGGCCTCCCTATTGAACATATACCTCTCGGGTTGACGCTCGATCCTTCCACTACGTCGAAGCTCCTTAGGTTATTGTTCGGGTTGGTCTGGTCTTTCTACACTGATCAAAATGGTCTCATTCGGAACCTACGGAGTGATCAGATCACTCCTCAAGCACTACTTTGCTTCGAGGCTTAAAGTCATCCATGTAACTCTCCTTAAGGAAAGTTGCATTAGTTGAAACCACGATTTTATTTTCCTTTGGGTTATAGAAATAACCATCTTTAGTCCCTTTTGAATATCCTATGAACATGCAAACTTCTGAACGTGCTTCCAACTTATTCGCATCCTTAAACAAGACATGATCCGGACATCCCCATATGCGAATATGGTTTAAGGATGTCTTTCTACTTGTCCACAACTCGTGAGGAGTTTTAGGGACCGATTTTGAAGGCACATTGTTCAAAAGATAACATGCGGTTTGTAATGCATATCCCCAAAAGGATAAAGGAAATGATGAATAAATCATCATAGACCTTATCATGTCTAATAAAGTCCTATTTCTTCTCTCCGCTACACCATTCTGCTGTGGAGTGCCCGATGCAGTCAAATGGGATAAAATCCCATTCTCTAATAAGTGTCCCAGAAACTCATCAGAAAGGTATTCTCCACCTCGATCAGATTGAAGTGACTTTATGGGTCTACCCAATTGTTTTTCCACTTCAGTCTAAAACTCCCTAAACTTGTCAAAAGTTTCGCTTTTGTGGTGCATCAGGTACACAAATCCATACCTTGAGTAATCGTCAATAAAAGTGATGAAGTACTCATACCCTTCTCGTGCCCGGATGTTCATCGTGTTAGACATGTATGCCCTAAGGAGTAAAAATGTAATATGTTTTTGGAGACATTTTTATCAATAAAGAATTTATTATTTATATATACCAAATCTTGTCCTCTTTACGTTCATATTTGTTGAATGTATGATAAGCAAACAATAGTCTGAGACTGTCGGTCTAAACCTTTAAGAATTAGGCATATGATGGACAGATTATGCGGAAGACACGATTCTTAAGGTGATGGTCTAAAAACATAATTATCAACTCCAACGCTACTCCACTAAAAGCTTGGAGTTGCACTCTCGAACTCTATAGAATTACAAAGCTCGTATAGCTAAGTCTCCATGACATATCATAGTATACCGTATCCCTATAGGATTATCCATAATCGGCTTAAGGACAAGTTCTGTCTTACCTTCCCGATTATTGTTATCTTATGTTCCATTATCTCACCATCGAAAAACTTACCATCTAAAGATGGTATACCATTCGGTTACACCTATGTATCCAAATGGTTGAGCGCTCCAGTTTTTCAATTACAGGATAACGCATATAAGAGGATATCACTACTCCTAAAGAGGAGTTATGGACTCCATGTCTATGAATAATAGGTCTACGTTATCAAGGGTCATGCCTTCAACGTACCAGTATGTATATCACTATTAAAATGTGGGTGTCACCCTTTGGTACATCATAAGACACAAGTCAACACAACGGGCCCACTGTTCATCTCAGGATTAAGATTCAATACAAATGATTGTCTAAAGTGAATCGATTTGCCAAGACAAAATTATTAATCCAAATCAATTCACTTTATGTCTCGATCCAACACATCGTCACCTATGACAACGTGCCAATATTTCTATTCACGGAGTTCACCTCTGATGGTCAAGATAAACCATCTCTCAATAGAGATATTGACAACATAACAATCTTTACATGAATAAAGTGCCCAAATTTATTCTCTTGATTGCGGATCTTATGATTTAGACCGTCACCTTAAGAATCGTGTCTTCTGCATAATCTGTCCATCATATGCCCAATTCTTAAAGGTTTAGACCGACAGTCTCAGACTATTGTTTGCTTATCATATATTCAACAAATATAAATGTAAAGAGGACAAGATTTGGTATAAATAAATTCTTTATTGATAAAAATATCTCCAAAAACTTATTACATTTTTACTCCTTAGGGCATGCATGTCTAACATTTCTGTCCTTATTATTTTATTTCATTTTATCTGCTCTAATTAAAAGATAATTGCTTTAAAAGGTTTTAAACTATCACTTTTTTTTTTCAAAAGAACCCAAAATATTTAATTGGTGATTTTAATTAAAATTTAGTTTTATTAACTTAATTAATCTGTCATGTTACTACCCAAATTTAGAGTCATGACAATTGGTTTATTTTGGGAATTTGCATTCTCCTACTCTTTTGATTGGCTCATGGTTAGACAATTGCATTTAGCTCTAGGGCAACACATGCAAGATGATGAATAAGATTGTTGAATTATTTATAAAGTCTCTTTCTTTTTTTTTTTTTTGAGTTTTTAGCTGACAAACTCTCGATGCTTTTTGCCTTCGCATTGTGAGCTTAAGGTAGGATGGTAGAATTATTTAGATTAGCATTAGCATTAGGGTTGGTTAGCTTTCTTTATTAGTAAGGGCAAATTAGTCTGTTACTTCTTTGCTTGAAGGGCTATATAAATCCCTTTTTATTAGTTTATATAATGAATTATAGTTTTCTGCAATTGCAATAATATATCTTATAGTTTAGTTCTAATATAAAGTTGTAGGATAATCTTACTAGTCATGTTTAAATACAATTAAAAATTTTGCATCCTAATGCTAATGTAAACTATAAAAGTAGTGAAAGATGGGGGCATGCGAAAACTTTAAGCAATAACGGTAGTGAAGATGGGGGAATGCGAAAACTTCAAGCAACAGACTTGTACAAGTGTTTTTATTTTTTATTTTTTATTTTTGCATCACTAATGTTTCTAAGGCTATATTAGTGTTTTTTTCACACCTTATAAGTTTCTATGACTAAATTAGTGTTTTTTTTGCACAAGTAAGGAAGACATAGCGTGTGGAAAACTTCGAGTAGTATGCTTTTATACGTTTTTTCATATCACTAATGTTTTTAAGCTTGAATTAGAGTGTTTTTCTTACCCTGTAAGTTTCTAAGGACAATTAGTGTATTTTTCACACCCCGCAAGTTTCAAAGGCTGAATTAGTATTTTTTTGCATCCAGTAATTTTCTAAGGCTAAATTATTACATTTTTCACGCAAGTAACAAAGACAGGGCGTGTGTGAAAACTTCAAGCAATAGGATTTTTGAAGTTTTTTTTTTGTCATCACTAATGTTTCTAAGGATAAATTAATATCTTTTTTGCACCCCATAAGTTTCTAAGGATAAATTAGAGTATTTTTCGCACAAGTAGTGAAAGATGTGTCGAGTGCAAATACTTCAAGCAATATGCTTTTACAAGTTTTTTTTTTTTTTTGTTGCATCACTAATGTTACTAAGGCTAAATTAGTATGCTTTTTGCACAAATAGCAAAAGAGGAGTACGTATGAAAACTTCCAACAATAGGATTTTACAAATACAAAAATTGAAATAATTATAATAATTGTCACTTTATTTTGTAGCATATATAGAGTATTAATCATTATAATATTTACTAGGTAGTTTTTTTTTTTAAATAGTAGTTTAAAAAACTATTGTATTTTCAGTTTACTTTTATAAACATGTTATGCAGTGTTTTTATTAGTATATGTAAATTTTTATTTTTCTACTATATTATCATATAATTAATAGTTGATCTTAAGACGGCTAACATAAGTTTTTTTTGGTGGTTGCAGGCCTAACGTAGCGATAAAATCACACTAAACTTCACGTAAAGGTGAAGAGCTCAAATCCCCACCCGTGTGCAGACGGCGATGGGTTTGATTTTAAATTGAAAAAAAAAAAAAAAAAGCTAGAAAGGGGTGGGGGAATATTACAGCTAGCGTAACTTGTATTACGGCACATATATATTGTTTAACCTTCATATATTATTTTGTTGTTCAAATGTTTAGGGTACTGTTCTCATGCAGCATATCATCACTTTTACCTTTGTATTTTATTTGTTATTCAAATGAGTTTTTTTTTTTTTTAAACTTGAGGTAGAGGATTTGAACTCTTCAGGCTTTATGGTGAAGTCGGATGTAGTTTTTATTGCTAGGTTATGCTTGTAATCACCTTACAGGAGCATTTTAAGTCTAGAACAAGAGTGAAATAAAATGCATTAGAAAAGAAAAAGGTAAAACAAAATGCTAGTTGAGTGAGAAAAGTTAATTTGAGTGGCCACATGTCAATTTATCAACTATAATATCTTATAGCAATCTAGAAACCGGTAGAAATTTTAGCGTCAATTTGAGATATACCACATAAGTGAGTGTTTTTTTTTTTCAATTTTACTGCTTTTGTGAAAAAGTTTAAAATATACTACTTTCAATAAATAAAAAGACATTATTGGTCATAAGTATTTTTGGTTATGATCAGGTAAATATGTGCTATCTAATGATATTTTGCTCTTTTTTACTAGAAGAAATGATATAGATCAAAGGAAAGAAAAAAAAAAGTTGTTGAACACAATAGTAATCGTAAAAAAATAAAATAGTATACTACTTAATTTACCTGAACGGTTAAGAATGAAAACATGAAACTGAGATATGCTAGACACTATTAGAAAGTTTGAAAATAAAAACTTCAAAACATGAATGAGATATGCTTTCTTTATTGCATTATTAGCGTAAATATATATTTGATGATTGTTTACAATTTCTAGATGTTCCAAGTGGCTTGTGCGTGTGTGCATGACCTT
Organism: Artocarpus hirsutus; assembly: GCA_946598075.1. Classification (NCBI taxonomy): domain Eukaryota; kingdom Viridiplantae; phylum Streptophyta; class Magnoliopsida; order Rosales; family Moraceae; genus Artocarpus; species Artocarpus hirsutus. Next base: position 11,739 of record CAMOHE010049687.1, on the reverse strand, counting down.
GATGATATTTAGGCGGGATAAGAACTGTTATGTTACCCCTACCCCTGCCCCCGTCCCCTTTTGAATCCCATGCCTTTCTTATTCGAGACGGTGGCAATCGGAGAATCTTCACTGGGGAGATCATTGCGTGCAATTTATTAACCTATTTAGAGTTGTAGTTACTTATAAAATGCTAAAATATTTTGTTATTTTTCCATATAGGATAAGTGAAACTTGTTTGTTACGAGAAGGCTTTCTCTAATTTATATTTGAACAACTCCAACAGAAAAGACAATAAGGTTTTTTTGAATTGCACGTTACGTTAAATAACTTAAGACACCTATTGTAATAAGGAGAGATTTTATTATAACAGCATTATATATCTACATATACATATTTATATATATATTAGGAATGACATCATGGATATCGTGAAAAGCAAAATTGATGATCCAAGAGAAAAACTAAATAGTAAATACCGAGAATATTATTTATAATGATAAAGCAATACTCTTTAGAAAATTCACTTTTTTAAGAGAAAATCACACGTTATGCCACATTTTTAAAATAATTTTTATTAATGTCACGCTTAAAAAAGTTATACCACATTATTATTCATATTATTGGTTTAAATTGTGCCACACTAATATATTTGTAGCATTTATAGAAAGTAAATTCATAAATTACATTTATAAAAATTCCCTTTTTTTTTCGAGGGCTAAGAAATTTAGAATAAAAATATTACACTGAAAGCGCTTCTAGAAAAATTGGGATTACCTTTAAAAATAAAAAGAGAAATTGGGATTAGGCCTTTTTTTTATTAAGAGAAAGCAGGTTTTTTTAATTATTTTTTTAAGCAAAGAAAAATATTAAGAGAGAACCAATTTTCAACCAAACGTCATGTGTTTAAGATAAAGGGAAATTATGTTTAATACGACAAATGAAAGTGACTTCTGAGAGTGAAAGCAACCTGGTTTGAATTTTTAATCCCAAATCGCCATTTATATTGTTTATAAAAATTCCAAACAAAATCAAACTAAACCAATCAAAACTCAAAACTGAAATTTTAGAATTCCCCTCTCCCTAACTTCACGCTATTTTAACTTTGAACAAGCTATTTGTTATAGTAAATCCATAGTTCAATTATTATTTTTAATTCCTCACAATTTTTAATCTTTTCATACTATTCAATCACTAATTCAATTTTATTGCTTTGAATTTTAAACTTTCAAATACCAATGGAATGTAGTTTAAACCACATTAGTTTATAATTGATCCTTTAAACTAAGAAGGCTTACAACCACATAAGTTTCAATCGTTAATTGTGGCTCTAACTGATGGTTTCAATTTCAACTGAAACTCTCATTTGGCTCGTTTGAAAGCCCCGTTTTAATTGATGGTTTCATTTCTAACTTATATTAGTGGTATGCCCCAACTTAACTTTTGAAGCATTGATTTTTTTCCCACAAACTTTTAATAAATTTTAATAAATTTTAGTTGTACTCTTGTTTTTACATGAAAAATTATAGTTGTGTCCCCACTAAAAAATTAAGATATATCATTGTGCCTTCAGTTTCTTAGAAAAATTATGATTTGTGCCCACACTTAATAATTAAGACATTATAACTATATCTATATACAAAATATATATATATATATATATGTGATTTTTTTCATAGTGCCATACTGACAAAAACTTCTAGCTCCGCCACGAACTAAAACTCAACTGACAAAGATTGAAACCTCCGTTTGGCTTAATAGCGGTTAGAACCGAGTCTTAATAGTTAAAAATATTTTTAGTTCTAACTAAAACAATAGCTAGAACTACATCTGGTGCAAATCAATATTTTGACAAACTAATCAAATATAAGTTTAAACCATAAATTGTGGTTCTAACTCTTTTTTGTTATAACCTTTTGGTTTCAACCGCACACCCAAAGAAAAAGGGCCCTGCATACTTTAATACTCTTTGAAAACGCTTCTTGCCTTTTACGTTATTTCTTATTTTATTAGATAGATTTGAAAGGATGATGGGCTCCCATATTTTCCGCATAATTTCACAAATAAAATTTAATTTTTTTAGAGAATTCAAATAAATTGAACTACGGCATCTATTAAATATAGCCGAATCAGTCAACACGGGAGTCCAGTCGATCGGATCGAATTTCAATGGTATAAATTGTATGAAGCGTAGCCTCCATGTTTGTAGAAGTCATATGATGGTCTTGGTGAACCAATGTTTATTAAAAACGTGAATTAAAGGATTTCAATAAAATAAAAAAAATGGTTGGCACGTCAGAAAAGAAAAAAGAAAAGAAAAGAAACGGAAATGGCAGATGATTTTACTTGAGGTTAGGGAGATTTTATCGTGGTCAATTGTGTGTGTGTGAGAGAGAGAGAGAGAGAGAGATATTTGGTGGGTTTTGGTCTAATTAACACAAGTTACTGAGGCTTAATTCATGCCACCCAAAAAAAAAAAAAAAAATTGGCAATTTGCTGGCTTTGACTATAATGCAACGATAGATGTTTGTGTGTCATAACTTCACAAGTCTAATTGATCATTTTGCACGTAGGGCGGAAAAACTTAAGGAAATCACATAATTCTATTAATCCAAAGCAAGGAGTAGTACTATCTTAAACACACTTGAAAGAATCACGCGGCAAAGCAAAAAAGATCAAGCGTAGTAATCCAATGGATAGGCACACAAAAATAGGGATCATTAGTTGAACGTTTAGAAATAGATTCTAAGATACCAAATCTAGCTAATAAGTAGATCAAACGACGTCGCAATTCATAACTAATGACGACCAGAACGACAACGAGTGCCATTAAGAATTGAAAGCTAGCCAGAGAACAAGATGCCATGAACGGCCGAACTGGGGCCGGGTTGAAGCCAGAGAAGAAGATTCCACGAACGGCCGAACTAGGGTCTGGTTGAAGATGAGCACTGGGGTTGGAAACAGTAAAGCTAACCTTCTGTCCAGTTTTACAATGACCTGGTTTACTACAATGATAACAATTGTTTCCTTCCGTCTTGAGTTGTATCTTCTTGTTCCCGGTGGTGATCTTCTGCATCTGGTGGGGCAATGTAGCCCTACACGCAGTGCCGTTCACTTTGTACACGTCGTTATTAGGGCAATCGTAGTTGAACATTGTACAAAAATTTAAGGATATACTTGTATTATTAATATCATTATTATTTTCTTTTGCTAGCTTGAAAGGATATACTTGTTAGTTGTTTTTTCCATCGTAAAGTTCATGAGATTTTTGTTGTTATTAGTATCAGATTGAAGTCAGGTTTGCATACTTTTTTAGCATTGACGTGATTTTAACTAGTAAAAAAATTGGGAAATACTTCCACTAAAGCTCAATATGAAACATGAAACCATAGAAGAGATTATGCTATTCTTATTATGGTTTACTTGAATCCTTCTCAATTTTTTAATGGGCGACATTAGCCATTTTCAATTGGGATATATCGCATAAAATTTTGTGAGTTCACAAGTTTGATTGTATAAATTTGGTGGCGAGACAAATATAACTTCTATGAAATTTTATATGTATTAGAAAAAAAAAAAAAAAAAAAAAAAAAAAACTCAATGGAAGAACATGTCTGCATGGTGTTAACTGTGGCTTCACCATGACTAGGAGCTAGTTTGGCATTGTTGTATTGTGCTATAGACCAGAAGAAGGTAGGTGTTTGGTAAATTTTTTTCAAAGCTGCTGTGACGACTAAAAGCAAAATTACAGGTGTTTGGCAAACTATGTAAAAAATTGCTATGGAGATATATAATGACGAAAATAGATATATTTTACTAAGCATATTTATAGCTTTAGTTTTTATTAATTTCAATTAAATTCAACAAAAATTGACTCACTCTAATTCATAACATGATTTTTGAGCATCCAAAAAATTTACATTATATTAAAAATGCACGCTTTTATTATAACACATCAACCTTTTATGGGCTCATCTGGTGGGACCTCGGCTTAGTTGGGTTTTATACTCGTTATTCATACATACTATATCCTCTAGGCATCTAGTGGCCCTTAAGGATTTCTTCGCGCCCCCCAACCTTTAAACCCAAGACTTTCCTCCTTATAAGTTCTCTCCGCTTACAAGGATTTAAAGTCAAGTGTTGGTACCAATTGACCTGAAGATTATTCATTTGTTTTGATTGGGAATTATGCTTATAATACATAATATTTGATTTATTTGTTTTATTTATTCATTTTTTATTCAACTTATTTCTAATATGTTTTGTTTTCAGCAAAACATTTTATGTGATTTATGTCAATTTGTTAAAGAAAAATAGGTAGATTGGGAATTATGTTTTATTACTAAGGTTAGTCTAGTAATTTTAAATTATAAAAGCAGAAGTTATTGCAAAAAAGCAACCCCTAGGCTACTTCTCAACTTTTGCTGTTGGGCAGCAGATTTTAGAAGCAACGTTTTAGAAGCAGGGTTTATCAAACACCGTAAATTGCATAGGCGACTACAGAAGCTAAAACCAGACTCCAAAAGCAATGCCAAATGGGCTCTAAATCTAATATTCAAAATATGTACTAAAATAGGTATGCCTTATTGCAAAAAGCTTGTATTTTGATGCAAGAAAAAACTAGTACTTATCTAGCTTTATATGATTTTTTTGGTAGGATGGTATTAAATAATTTCCCTATTGGAATAAGAATACTGGGCTCTTTACTTATTGGTTGGAACTACACTTTGTAATTGTAACTACGTTTCCAAATACTTCAAATCCCGAGGTTAAACTTTTGAGTACTTAAATGAAAAACAAATAAAGGGTACTTCTGTGAAATTTTTATATATCAAGGGGAGTAAAAGATATATTTATTCTTCCCTATAATCTCTCAAGGATATTCACAATTGGGTTAATTTTACATCTAGCCTCCACAATATATTACTTTTTGCATTTGGCCGCTAAACTTTAAACGTTACAAATTGCACCTAAGCTATCTTCATTCACAAAAATAATTCACTTGAAAATGAAGAAAACCATCGTGTAATCGTCCGTCATAGTAGCAATGGGACTTTTCACGATGCTTTTTTTACTATCGTGGAACCTATTTTTGGCAGGGTTCTAAGGTCTTAGGATAGTGGCCACCATGACAATTTTCTATAAAAACTGTCGTGTGTGGCCTACATTACACGACGGTTTGCGTTGAGAGTCGTTATGTAATGAAGCACTTATACGACTATTTTTGTTGAAAACCGTTGTGTAATGCAGCCCTTACACGACTGTTTTTAACAAAAAACATTATAAAAAACTAGTCCAATATGGGCCTTACACGACAGCTTTCAGTAAAAACCATCGTGTAAGGCCTAGATTACATGACGGTTTTTAGTAAAAACCGTTGTGTAAAATTACTTTGGAGCACAAAAAATACCAGAAATTTTGGTTTTCCATGGGATGGCTAATCCCATACTCGAATTATTAATATACGGCCCTGATTATATAATCACATAATTACATTAAATTATAAAATTTTTACAAAATCATATATATTTACATTGTAAGGTGATGTAACCATTTGGTTCCAACTGGACACCTAAAGAAAAAGGGCCCTGTATACTTTAATACTCTTTGAAAACGCTTCTCGCCTTTTTCGTTATTTCTTATTTTATTACATAGATTTGAAAGGATGATGGGTTCCCATAATTTCTATGTAAGTTCACAAATAAAATTTATTTTTTAAAAGAATTCAAATAAATTGATCACAAGTAGGTATTCTCTTATATACAGCATCTATGAATTAATCAGTAAAACACAGGAATCAAGTCGATCGGATCAAATTTCAATTGTATTGATTACATGAAGGATAGCCTCCATGTTTGTAGACATCATATAGATTGTATCCGATCTTGTTTTACCTCAGGTCGTGACTCTTTTGTTTTTCTAGAAACTGTCTTTCTTGGGCATTTCTTTCCCTTAATCTCTTCAGAAATGTAGCTTGGCACTCGACTCGTTTTCATCATTGCAACAATTTCAATTAACCTTTTCGGCCATACAACGAAGCTTCTGGCCGCTTCACCTACATTTGTTGCTTCTATTGTCAAAAAAGGCAGCTAAATCATTCTAACTTTAAGGGTAATGATGCTAACATGCATGTTTTGGTCCCCTAAAGGTCTTCCATGGACTCTATCAGTTGGAAGGCTCTTCATCTATGCTTGTCCAAGCACAACAAGCGTACATCTACCATTAACTTTATCCCCAACATATAGTATGTATTCTTGATTTTGTTTCAGCTATTAACGATGATGTGACACTGGAACTTCTAGAGATGTTGGAGCTACTTAACCTTTGGAGCTTCTGCAGCTTATGCTTCTTTGCCAAAAGAGTTTCAACTAGCCTTAAAGTTGTTGATTGTGAAACAATGTCATCGATGCCTAAAACCTTCTTGTGAAATAAAGGTGCACACAAGACTCCATAGTACTACAATTTCCCATTGTAGGGCATTAATCTCGAAATATTAAGACTGCTTGACATACATGGATTGATCATGAACACGTCTTGAACGTTTCGGCTTTTCTAATGCCATCATCAGTATATCATCGGTTCCGACAGACTTGAAAGTTCCTTGAGTTTGTTGCTCTGTGTACTCATCTTATAAAACAATAACAAATCAAGTTATTCTTAATATGTTTCAAAAACTTCTAGCTCCGCCACGGACTGAAGCTCAACTGACAAAAATTGAAACCCTTATTTGGCTCAATAACTATTAGAACCGAGTCTTAGTAGTTAGAAATATATTTAGTTCTAACTGAAATGGTAGTTAGAACTACTTTTAGCATAAATCAATATTTTGACAAACTAATCAAACATAAGTTCCAACTATAAATTGTGGTTCTAACTTTTTTTGTTCTAACTATTTAATTCCAACTGAACTCAAGAAAAGGGGCCTGCATACTTTTATACTCTTTGAAAACGCTTCTTGCCTTTTTGGTTATTTCTCATTTTATCACATAGATTTGAAAGGATGATGGGTTCCCATATTTTCCACATGATTTCACAAATACAATTTAATTTTTTAAAAGAATTCAAATAAATGGATCACAGGTAGGTATTCTCTTTATATACGGCATCTATGAAATATAGCCGAATCAGTCAACACGGGAATCAAGTCGATTGGATCGAATTTTAATGGTATAGATTGCATGAAGGGCACATGACGGTAACGTGAGTTAAAGGATTTCAATAAAATAAAAAAACGGTTGGTACGTCAAAAAATAAAAAAAGAAAAGAAAAGAAATGGAAATGGCAGATGCTTTTGCTTGAGGTTAGGGAGATTTTCGTGGACAACTGTCAGAAAGAGAGAGATTTGGTGGGTTTTGGTCTAATTAACACAAGTTACTGAGGCTTAATTCACGCCACCCAAAAAAAAAAAAAAGAAAGTTGGCAATTTGCTTGCTTTGACCATAATGCAACGATATATGTTTGTGTGTCATAAATTCACAAGTCTAATGGATTATATAATATTTAAAACGCGTGTTTTTATTATAACGCCTCAACCTCTCATGGGACCCATCTAGTGGGACCTCAGCATAATTGGATTTTATACTCGGTATTTATACATATTATATCCTCTAGGCATTCAGTGGCCTCAAGGATTTCTTCGTGTCCCCCAACACTTAAACTCAAGACTTTCTTCCTTATAAGATCTTTACGCTTATAAGGTTTTAAAGTCAAGGTTTGGTACCAATTGACCTAAAGATTAGTCATTTGTTTTGATTGGCAATTATGCTTATAATACATAATATTTGATTTATTTGTTTTTATTTATTTATTTTTTATTCGACTTATTTCTAATATGTTTTGTTTTCAGCAAAACATGTTATGTGATTTTTGCCAATTTGTTAAAGAAAAATATGTAGATTGGGAATTACGGTTTATTACTAAGGTTAGTCTAGTAATTTTAAATTATAAAAGCAGAAGCAATTGCAAAAAAGCAATCTATGTATAATGGCCGAGAAGATTTCATTAATAAAACCTAATATTTTATTGGGTTTAATTAATGAATTTACTCTTAAAAATGTAAATTTTTGTGAAAATTGTAATTTTTGTAAAAAATTATGATTAAGTATGAATGAGCGGTATTCATTGTAAATTTTATGGCAAATGTGATGCAATGTTGGATATAGTAAAAATATAGATTTTATGAGTTTAATTACTCATAAATTTGTAAATAATATCCATAAAATGAATTTTATATCACGATTAATTGTAAAATTGTGATATAAACGAATGGATAATTTAAATGTAAATAGGACATAAAAGTTGTCCAAATCTTAATCAGGGGTAAAAGGGAGGCCGAAACAGTATAAGTGTACTATTAAGTGAAAACGCATATACGAAAAATGTCATACTTGGCCTTCAAAAGTGAACGAAAAGTAAGTCAAATATTTTTATACAGTCTAAGGATAGAAAGCACACTGATTTGACCATAGCAGTGTAAGAAAAATGTTATGTGGTGAAAAATTATACAGTGTAAATATTTGGGCCCCATAAAGTGGACACTTTTTAGCTTTTTATTAGGCCACCAAGCCATGAAAGGTGGCCCAACCATATGTTGACACTTGGTAACCCAAAGGTTACTTGATGAGGTAACCAAGTGGGTGAGGAAGCATTTAATGCATGGTTATCACAATTTTTTTTCTTTCTTCTTCTTCCCATGTTCGGCAGCCATTGAAGAAGCTTTCAAAAAAAATTTTCAACCTCACACTTCATAAAAATAACCCCAAAACAAGTTTTAGAAGCAAGCTCAAGGATTTTTCACAAGATTTAAGGTAAAATCCTAAACTTTTTAGCAAGTTTTTAAGAGATTTTTCATGGGTTGAAGGGGAAATTAATTCATGGTGTTCTTGCATGAAAAGGAGGCCTAGGAAGGAGTTCAAGGAGCCTTGGAAGGTTAGAAATCAAAAGGGTGTTATTTGGGTAAGTTTTGAGATTTCAAAGTTTTGAAATTTTATGAATTTTGTTTTGATTTTTATTCTTTTAAACCCTTGTGGGTTCTTGAGCATATATTTGATGAAATTTCATGTATATGTGATGTATGGCATATTTAAGTTGTGAAATTTTGGTTTATGGTGCAAAATGATTGTTTTTACAAAAAATCATATTTTTGTAATTTTGATGTTAGTCTTTGCAAAAATGATGTTTGAGCATGAGAATAATTTAAACAAAGGATGGAATGGTTTCTGTAGGGGTATAATTGCAATTTTGAAATGGATTTTTATAAAAATGCCTTGGGGACTAAATTGAAAGCAAAAGTTCTTTCTTGGCAGAATTAAAAAATGGCCAAAAACACCCCTATACAGTGAGATTTTAGAAAAATTTAAAACACGAAAGTTGTAGATCTCGACAAAACTGTTAAATATTATGACGGTTCGTCGAAAAATTCAATCGTTTGTGAGTTTTTGATTTTTCAAGAATTTGTTAAAAGTGAAAAAGTGTTAAAATGGCAAAAATGATATTTTTCAAAATGATTTAAGGTATGGTACTTTAAGTACAAATGTTTCTTATGAAAAATAGGAAATTTTGGTTCAAAGAGAAAAATTTTAGCCTTGTGGCAAAATTGTCAAAATTTTCAATTTAAGGGCTAAATTGTAAAGTTTTATAAAAAAGGGGGCATAAGTGTGAAATAAAGAGATACGAGCCACTAGGACATTATTTTAAAGTTAATACGTGGCTATTTTTGTTAAAATAATGAATCGAGCTCGGGTAGGTAAATAGGGTCATAGAGGGCAAAATCATCATTTTTGCCCGAATAACCCAAATTGCTCTGAAATGTCTCAAATAAAAAAAAAAAGAAAATGATTAGAAAGATTCTTGCCCTTCGTAAGTGATGATAGGGTAGAGTTAGATAGAAATAAGGAAACCAGTGATTTTTAGGGTTGTGGATAGTTATGCAACTCGACTAATTAAGTAACAAACGTTTTGTAACGAAACATAGCGGAATTAGCTAATAGTTTTGTAATTGGCCAATAGGATTCTAGGAGTCTAGAAGAAAGGAGACCAAAGTTGATTTTTCGGTACACAAAAACAAGTAAGTACCCTTCTCACCTACAGTGTGAAAATGTAGGTACAGAATGTATATACATCTACACCGGTGTGTATATGTTACGGTGTAAACTTGTGTGTTTGCTATAAAATGAATACCTAGTGGTATAGTATGGATACCTGTGAGTACACGATTAAAGTACCTAAGCGTATAACATGTTATGTGTTGTTGCGTACAATATCTTATGTACTTTTGCGTAAACAATGAATACCTATGTATATATAAAGTAGATACTTGTCACGCCCCGGAGTACGGAAGGTGACGTGGGGGTTTAATTAAGTTAATTAAATAAGATTTAGTTAAAAACAGGGTTTAAAATTCAAATTTATAATTAAAAAGTGATAATTTTAAAATTTGTTTAAGTAAAATAATTTAAGGAATTAAAATAAATCATCATAATAATTAAGCAAATAAAATAACATTAAAAATAATTAAATAGGGGGTGGAACGCGTATGGGTCCCACTGGCCAAATATTGTGCACACACATGTAGTACTGACAATATTATGATACAACCACAGTCCAGAATAAAAGAGAAGTTAAAATCTTACATGCCTTGAATTGTAATTTAACCTACCAAATCCTTCTACTGGTCGTAAGTCCGATCAGCGGACTCTTCTCCAATCCTATGCTGATATCCACCTAGGGTTAAGATTTTAAAACAAATAAAAATGTGAGCGAAAGGCTCAGTAGGACTATATTTGAAAATTATTCAATTTTAAAAGAAGTTTCGTAATTCAAATAAACATATAGAAAACGAACTAGAACAATTAAACAAATAAATAATTAAATGAGAATTTAACAAAAATATAATCTTACCAAAACAATTCAAATAGGTCAACCAGAAATAATACAATTTTCTTTTCCTGGGCAAACCACATATAATTCACCACCGTAGTGGCCCAGCTGGGTTTCGAGACCTGCCCCCAAGGTCGTTCACTACACGACCCGATCTTTGATATGGTTTCATGCCCTCAAATATATATATATATACATATATATCTCTTTGATTCATAAGATCTCTTCTTTACCAGATATAATCATTTATATTCATTATGAGGTTCATTATGAACATTTCTCAATCAACTGCTTGTAAAGATATTTAAATAAAATCATTTCCCAATCTGTCATTGAAAACATTTGATAGAAATTCATTTTTGGCTTAAATCATTTTGGAATAAGGCTATCAAAGAAGAGGGGTAGAAGTCCTACCTCAATATCCGTGTCGGTGTCCCATACCGTAATCCCGGTCAGCTATACGTTAGCTCCGCGGATCCACGCGCAAATCCTAAATACATAGTAACTTAGTCCATTAGTATCTAACCCGAGGTATCCTATGATACTAAATCATCTCATGATGTCCTAGTGTGCCATTTAGGTTTATAGAATCATTATATAAAGTTGAAATTCAAATCAGGATTCAAAACAATTAAAACGGGTGAAAATCACAAAATTTTTCCTTGCTCGGTCGGCCTGCCGGTTTCCCTAGTTCGGCCTGCCGGAAGTCCAAGTCCGGTTGGCCGAACATCCCCAGGTTCGGCCTGCAGGTCGGATGAATCCGGCCTGCCGATCCTTTGAATCTGGCCTGCCGAACACGAAGTTCGGCCTGCCGATCTGAAAAAATTCTAGAATTTTCCACGCATGGGTCTCGGCATCCCGAATTTCAAATCTTCAAATCTA
>CAMOHE010049686.1:0-18852 GCA_946598075.1 Artocarpus hirsutus | reverse complement strand
TATAGGATACCTCGGGTTAGATGCTAATGGACTAAGTTACTATGCATTTAGGATTGTGCGTGGATCCGCGGAGCTAACGTATAGCGGACCGGGATTACGGTGTGAGGCACCGGTACGAGTATTGAGGTAGGACTTCTACCCCTTTCCTTTGGTAGCCCTATTTCAAGATGATTTAAGCCAAAAATGGACTTTTATCAAATGTTTTCAATGACAGATTGGGAAATGATTTTTATTTAAATATCTTTACAAATGATTGATTGAGAAATGTTCATAGTGAACTTCATAATAAATATGAATGATTATATCTGGTAAAGAAAAGATTTTATGAATCAAAGAGATATATATATATATTTACATATGCTTGAGGGCATGATGCCATATCAGAGATCGGGTTGTGTGGTGAACAACCTTGGGGGCAGATCACGAAACCCAGCTGGGCCACTACGGTGGTGAGTCATGTATGGTTTGCCCAAGAAAGGAAAATGGTACCCTTTTGATTGATTAATTCGAATTATTTTGGTAAGATTATATTCTTATTTAATTTCATGTTTAATTATTTATTTGTTAATTGTTCCAGTTCATTTTTATATGTTTATTTAATTTACGCAATTTCTTTAAAATTGAATAATTTTCTAAATGTAGTCCTACTGAGTCTTTCGCTCACATTTTATCTGTTTTAAAATCTTAACCCTAGGTGGATATCAGCATAGGTTTGGAGAAGAGTCCGCCGACCGGACTTACGATCAGTAGAGGCATTTGGTAGGTTAATTTACTATTCAAGGCATGTAAGTCTATAACTTTTCTTTTATTCTGGACTGTGGTTGTATCATAATATTGTCAGTACCATTTGTGTGTGCACAATATGTGGGCCAGTGGGACTCATACGCGTTCCACCCCATAATTAATTATTTTAATGTTATTTCTATTTGTTTAATTATTATAATGATTCATTCGTTTCTTAAACTATTCCATTCAAACGATTTTGAAATTATCACCTTTTTATTTTTATAAATTTCATTTTAAAACCCTGATTTTTAATCAAATCTTTGCTTAAACAACTTAATTGAACCACCACGTCACCTCCCGTATTCCGGGGCGTGACAACTTGATGTTACGTTATTACCAGGTTATATTTTGTGACTACTATTTGCATTTATGTGTCTTCTCTTGTAAGGATTTGAACATATAGGAGATCTTTTCTGTATTTGAAACGCGGACTTTGATTGTTGTTGTATTTTATTTATTAACTGCAAATATGACTTTTCCGTATCTATTCACGTGTTTACCTATAAAATCAAAAATTTAAATGAAGTGGGGCCCTCATGATTAGGAGAATAAGAAAAAAGAACGGCAAAATATTTAAAACATGATGATTTGAACTTGATTTAGTTTGAAACAGGAAGTTTAAAAAGTATGGTTTTAAAAATGAGTTTAAAATTTTGAAAACAAAGAGGAAATAATTTTGAATTTAGAGATAATTTTAAGTTAAAACTGTCAAATCATAATTTAAAATAGGTTTAAGTTTTTTGTTGCCAAATACTAACTTAAAGAAGATTTTAAGTTCAAAATATAGGAACTCTTCAACCAACGGGCTCTAAAAGATACTTTTTGTCTTTACTTCCTTCTCAATGAGAATACCTTTGCTAAGGAACTCCAATTCTAAGATACTTCTTAGCTTTATTCCCTGAAATTACTAAACATGACTAAGTAATGAAAGGGGAATCACATTGTTTCTGTTAGCATTTTTTAGTGGCCAAGTAAATAACTAGAAGCAAGTACTAAATGACCAAGTAAAAAATTTAAGATCATAAAAAACTTGTTTTAAACAAGATATATATGACTATTGGAATATGATTCCAACTAATAAGAAGCCCCCTAATCGCTAATTGTCTCATTGTAGTTTATCCTTATTACACGGTAATATGACCTTACTTTTCTTGTTTGCATAGGAGGAAGAAAGCAGAAGAGATGAGAAGCTGAACGATAGCTGTAAATGTTCCTTTCTAGAGGAAAACTCCAGAAAATCTTTCAAAAAGTTGGGCTTGGATTTAAATTTGCGCTTTTATCAAGTTTTGGGCCTAAAGACCCAAAAGAAAAGTTTAAAAATTACAATACGTGTCTAAATTATTGTTATGAAATTAAAATCTAACACAATATTTAAAATATTTTAAAAATGTCCTTAATGATATAGTAATTATCTTAATGATATTATATTTTGTACTATATAATCACATATAAATAATTTTAATGATATCATTATAAGACATTTGTAGAATTTTTACAAATTAAAGTCATATTTTAATTCAATAAACGTAATTGGGCTAACTGTCTCATTAACCCAATATTTCAACACTAAGTCCTTAAAAACAAAAGTTTGAAAAGAATCCAAAGTCGCAATTGCGTTCCTAATTAATCATTAATAAATTACAAACACTTACACTCGCGCGTGGCAAAACTACTATATCTTAACCATCTAATAGTTCAAAACGCCCGTCACTAAACAACTAATATGCAACGGTCATGTCAGGTGCAGATTTTACAACTATGCGTTATTCTCAACCGTGACGACAACATCATTTTTTACCGAAACAAGGGGGCCAAACACTTGTTTTGTGAAGCCAGAGACCCTGATAACAGTCCTGTAAATTGAAGGCATTTATGCTTAGAGCAGTGTGTTTGGCTTGAATATTTGGCCCGGTTGAAAAGGGAGATGGATTTTCCAGAGGCCAGTGAAAATGGGAAGCTGGGATAAATCTGCCCTAAAATGTTGCTTCCATCTTCTTCTTCATTGATACATGGAGTATTTGAAGCATTAATATATACCACCCATTTTTATTGTTCCTGGGTTTATCTCCCTCTTTGCCTTCATGCTGTCTTCTATCTATGGTTTGCTAGCTTATAACACTATTTGCTATTTTTTTTTTTGGCGGATCTTTATTTTCCTTGATTAATTTTTTTGTTAATTGAAGTTTATTTTTAGTTTATTTTATTATATGTTTTTGTGATTGATTTGCCTTTATTGTTCTTTTCCTTGGAGAAAAGGGTTACTGCACTAGTACGTGCTAGAATTACATTTTTCGTTTCCAAAATATCATCCTGTACTTCTTTTCGTTTTATGAAAATTTTGTGGCGTATATTTGTTTCCTTTAAAGTAATAGGTGATATTTTATACGAGTTTTTTTTTTTATTATTTTTTATTTTTAATATCAGTGTATACATATAGGAGTGTTTATGGCACTAACCCTCGATATGTGAGGACCGTCGAAACCATTTAATTTGGGCCGTTCATTGTGTGATTGATGGCCCATATTGTCTGGGTTTTTGATTAGGTGAGTTTGTCGGACTTGTCACCTATCAGGTTAAAACCTGTTTAATCTTGTGAGAAAACGACTTGTCGTTTTACGAAAGTTCTATTTATTTTAATTGTTTATTTGCTTCTTCTTTCCGACAACTCATTGAAAATTTACAAGGGTTAAATAAACTATTCATTAAGATGTGCTCCACTAAGTAGTTGGCACATAGATACACTCACTGCTATTACCCCTAATCAATTTTGCCATATAGAAAATTCATTTCCCCAATTATGGCATTTCAATAGATTGGTGAGAATTGGTGAGAACGTAACAATAAATTGTCTAACGTTTTGGCGCAATTGATAGAGTTTTCTCAACCATAATACAAGTGTTCATAATTTTGGACTATCCACATTTTGGTTGTCCAAAACGACCCGTTTGGGTTTAAATTTTTTTTTTTTTTTTTTTTGTGTTTTTAATCCATCTTTTCCTTTCTATTTTTTAGTCCTCGAGTTTTTCATCCTTATTTAGTTTTGGCTTGTTTTTCCTTTCTATGTTTGGTCTTTCATACTTTTTTATTTGCATATTTAATAATTCATTTTTGTTTTTCCACACCATAGTGATCAACATTTTCTTTTTGCGCATTTCTCCTTTATTTTATATCTATTTAATGCCTTTTCCCTTTCCCTTTTCCTTTTATTTTTGTTTTGACTTTTCTGGGCCTCCATTTCTCTGCCATATTCTTAAGCTTGGTTTCTTCTTCGGAAACTTACAAAAAACAAAAAAATCCTAAATGTCCCAACTGATTAAAATGCTCTCCAACAAATAACTTATTAAAACCGCCTTTTTATTAAAAATTTGTAATTTATTGAAAGGCCAAACTACCCTCATTTCTCACTCCGTCATGAAGGAGCTTACTAGAATTCGCTACGTTCCATTTTGAAACTCGCCAATGAAGCCCACCAAATTTCAACATAGAACCCGCTAAATTCCATCTAAAAAATCAACAGAACTACTAGATTCCGTCCAAAAAATAGTTGAAACAGCCAAATTTTGTTCTCGAACCTGCTAAATTCCATGTCGTAGAACCCGCTAGGTTGTAAGTTAAAAAAAATAAATCAAGCAAATAACATGGTTCTTAGTCCTTGTTGGAACCCACCAGAACCTCACTAAAACTCATCGTGTGTTGGCAAGAAAATTCAATCTAATATATTTTAATAATCAATCCAAAAACAAAAAAAGCAAAATCTTTAAACAACAAGCTCGGATACAATTATTGAAAAACAAGACATAGAAACTAGAAAAATAACATTTAAATTGCGAAATCTAACTGGGATTGAAGAGAATGTAGTGCCAGAGATCTTCTTGTAAAACGGCCATGACTTCACCGTCGCGGATCATTGGACCTTTTCAAGAAATCACAACAAAAGAACATAATATATCAGAACTTTGAAATCACATATAAACAAAATAACATTTAAGAAATAAAATTAAAAAAAAAACAAACTATAAAACTCAAAAACCAAAAGCAAACCAACCTTTTCCTTCCAATCAATCGTCAAATGATTGAATGTCGTGCAACTGTCGGCAACACATCAGGCGAGCCTTTGCAAAAATCTCTGACGACATGGATGGATGGAGGAGGCTCAACATGTAGGGGAGATTGTCGCCTTTCAACCCATGGTTGGATCTACAATCTCACGCATGGAGGTTGGCACCTGCGAGAGATTGGCACCTATGAGAGATTGGCACAAATCAAGCTTCTAGCATCATCGAGGTTGGATCTACAGTTAGAGTGGAGCGCAATGACAAGCTTTGTTTCTGATATGAGAAGATCAAAGATAAGAACAAAATGAAGAAGGGTAATGGCGACGGCGTCTTTCCTTCGTCGGAGAAAGAGGAGAAGTTAGAGGACTTAGAAGGGAGGAGGTCATCTAGAGATTTATGGAAAGGAGAGGGTGATGATGAGGAGGAGGTGGAGCTGGAGGCGCCGAAGAAGGAGAGAGAGAGAGAGAGAGAGAGAGAAAGTAGGAGGAGAGATAGGAAAAATATTAAGGTTTAGAACTAATTAGATACGAGAGAGATAGAGAGTGAGACACGGGAGAGAGAGAGAGAGAGAATTTTAGGGTTTGTTTGGTAAATAGATTTGAATTAGTGATTTAATTTGAGTTAGAGTGATTTGAATTAGGATTTAAGTTAGTGATTTGAATTATTTTTCGAATTGACATTAGGATATACATGTAAGTTTTAATTTGAGCATGAAATAAAATTGAAATTTATGTTTGGAGAGGTAGTGAAGATAGTTTTTGATTTATTAACAAATCTAATAAAATGTTAATGTTAATGATCTTAAAAAATATGCAATATGGATCTTGATTTATTCCTCTCTTCACTAGAAATACAATGGAAAAAGAATCATCTTAATTGGATATCAAATGAAGAAGTTATGATTTTTTTTTCCTTAAATATAAGAGAGAATTTTAGTTTTTACTGTAGCAAAAATATTCGAGTATCAAAAGTTTAGAGGGGATGAGAACTTTAAAAACTTGGATTCTTGATACTCAAATGATTTAGATTTTGGAGGAAACAAACACGTATCCGAAGGATTTTTGATATTCGAATTCAAATTTGAGTCTATTAAGTTCAAAGAATGCATGAAACAAACATACCCTTAGATTGGAATGGGGTTTTCCTGATCCAATTTTGAACCAAGGACAAAAATATAAACTGATAAATTAAATTGAAAAATAACTAATAATGAAGGGACAGTTTGGGAAAGTAAAAAGAGGAGGGTGTTTTTAAGGAGTGCCTATAAGGGGTAAATGTAGTTTTTTTTTTTTTTTTCGTTTTGTTTGGCTCTACTGTTTAGGTGCTTTACTGTCTGTTTATTTTGTAGGTTTGAATAATCGTTCAAACCATTGTACTATATTTTTTCTATCACAAAAATTAAAATTTATGTTTAAACTTTCTATTCAAACCTATGAACTAAACAGACAATTAGTTTTTTTTCTTTTAAATCAAACTTTATTTGTTTATCATTGTCTTGTATAAACACTGATCAATATTTTTCTTCTTAATGTTTGTTTTTTCCCCTCTAATTTCTTGCTTTCTCAAGACTTTACTTTTTCGTTCTTCTTTTCTTCAGTCGTCTATAATTTTTAATATTTAAGCACAATGTCCATTTACATTCTACCATTTAAACTCCATTTGTCATCATCTGTTGCATTCGATGGTTCACCCTTTTTTTTTCTCCCGTTGCCTTCTTTTCAGTGGTTTTATTTGCTCTTCTTGTTTATCTACATTTGTCGGTCATAGTCTCTTAACCCCAAAATATTCTTTACTTTTTTTCCTATTCGTTCCTCTTTTGTTTTGGTTATGATTTGTAGTAACTTATATTCTGGTTAGTTTCTTTCAATCCTTTTATATATAGTCAAATTTTTGTGTCTATGTCTTATTATTTTTGAGCTTAAAGGATACGAAGAACCAAATCAAAACTTCAATGGGTTGATGAAATATACAATTTCGGCTCTGAAATTAATTGTTTATTTCTATACAGAGTTTGATCCAATAATAGCACAAAAGTCTTCCAAGAAAAAGAATATGCAAGAACAAGCAGTTGTGAAAAAAAAAAAAAAAAGATATTTAAAGAAAAGTTATATGAAAAAATTTTAAAAAAATTTTGAAATTAACACTTCAACTTGTGCCACCACTATCATTCTTTTTTTGCTCCTTTTGTTGGCGAATTAAGATATTTGATTTTTTTTTTTTCCTTTGCTACTTTGAACTTGGTAGAAGCATATCCATTGTATTCATGCCATATTTTGTCTAAAAATAATCAATTCGAAACTTAAGTAATACAAACAATACATTTCATAAAACAAGAGGTAGTTGCACTAGTACACACAGAGCATAAGATGTCGATTTAAAAATGTCATTTAATGTAGACCGTGATGCGCCATGAGACATCAGTTTAAAACTGTCATCTAATGTAGACCATGATGCACCATAGTAGTAATAAGACAGCAATTAGAAACCCACTAATAGAAATTACGTATTAAATGATTGTCTAAAACCATCATGTAAAGTTACCACGATGGATAAAAAACTATTGCGGAATAATCGTAACTTTATACGGTAGTTTTTAATTGTCATTGAATCTAGAGGTGGGTTGACTTAAGGACACAAGGAGAGAGTTTTACACGATGGTTTTTCATGAAAATCGTTATGTAAAGCTCTTTTATTAAACCGTAGTGGTATGTCCAAAAAATAAATAAATAAAAATAGAAAAATCAATTTGCAATGGCCTCCTTTCCAACTAATCATGTTTTTGAAAATCATGTATGAATCTAAACTCTAAACAAACCATACAAAAATTGACATGCAATAGCAAGGGAAAACAAAATCAAACACAAAAAGTGCCCAAATTTGCTTCTTTGGCTCCACCTAAATTCATTGTCGCCTCAAAATTAAAAAATCTTCAAAAAAAATGACCCGAAAACGCAAATGTAAAGATCAAAACCAAAAATAAAAAAAGGTGATGGAGAGAACAAAAGATGAAAAAAGAAGAAGCAAAAACAAAACAATTGAATTGTAACGACCCAACTATTTGAGCCGTTATTTATTACTTTTCTTAAATTTAATTTTACTAGCTTAGTCACAAAAATGTGAAATAATTATTTTAACTCAAAAAAACTTATATTACCATATTTTCATTACTTTACACTTACCGAAAATATTTACACCATTTGTTTAACCAATCAATACGTAGCACATTCTTACAAAACATTTTTTGCTTACCACCTTATAACATATTTAAATACAGTTTTCAAAATAGCGAAACTTTTCACAGCAGCGGTATCCATACTCTAACCATCGCAATGCCTATTGCTGATCCTAGCTTAATAACACTTAAGGTGTTTGGCATGGTGGTAGAAACCATTGATTAGGAATATTTTTACTGTAGCATGTAAGAGTTTTACACTGTAGTAACTTTTTTCTTTTTACTTTAGCATGTGAGAGTTTTATATTGTTCATAACTGACATAATGGTTAATACCACTCTTGCCAAACAACACATTACTCTAGCCTTTTGATAGCATTTCCTATCAAAAGCCTAGAACCCACAAAACATTTTCTCTCTATAGCTAAATGCATGATCCCAATTTTGCTTAATTTTGAGCATCAACTTATTTCTTACAACTTATCTTGAACTATGGGCCTAAGTGTACATAGCAAGTGCGCAAGATCTTCGAATCACTAAGATTATAACATACTTAACTTGAAGCTCCCCTTGTATTGAAAGGTTAGTA
This sequence comes from Artocarpus hirsutus, assembly GCA_946598075.1. Classification (NCBI taxonomy): domain Eukaryota; kingdom Viridiplantae; phylum Streptophyta; class Magnoliopsida; order Rosales; family Moraceae; genus Artocarpus; species Artocarpus hirsutus. Next base: position 10,251 of record CAMOHE010049686.1, on the reverse strand, counting down.
CGACACAATTATTTAGTCTTACTAGAGAATCCATTTACTAGTTCTTTAATTATGGTGACATACCATATATGATGTGTTAATAACTTAAATGCATGCATAACAAATGCGTTTTGTAAAGCAACATGAATAATGTGTGTGAAAACCATTTCGTTCATGCCGTAGATGTGGTCTAAAACTTACTTGGATCTCGTACTACATATCCAATTAAACCTTTCCTTTTCCTAGTCAACTAAATGTCCTGTTTAAATAATACCCCCTTATCAAACCCTATCTTTGCTATCGCTCCATTCACATACAATGTAATTAAAACACTTGACAGTCGAACTTCACACTTCACACTTCACATTACCATTTGTTATGAGTTGTAGGAAATTTCTCCCTTATGGATGTTTACCTAAATCGGACAACTTAAGGTCTGTTTTAGCCATTTTGTGAAAAATGACAATGTTGCTTTTGATGGGTCTTAGAAAATTTTTGAACTTGTTTTGACAAAAAACCTTACAATCTTTTACTACTCTTAATGATTTAGGGTAAATTACTTTCATACAATGGAAAGTTTTAGTTTTACTCGGTTTTACAACTGTAGCCCGAAACACTAAAATCTTAACATTTTTTCTACTAGAACAAAAAATGACCGCTTTACATCATTGCACTTAGTATTTTGCAAGGATTAAAGCATTCAAAATTTCCCTGGTTAGATTCTTTTACTCTAAAACATTGTCCCCCATTGAACCACTTTGAAATTTTATGATTAAATCTCATAAAATTTTTAACTAAAAATAGGTGCGGAATTGTCAAAAATCTTATTTCATAAACTATAATAGTTTCAATTATATTTACAACTTTTGTGTTTAACTTTGTCCTAATGCAAACAATTTAAGGGAGTTTTGACCAATTTTTGTATGGCTAGCTTTGAAATTAGGGCTTTTTGACATGATATAATTAAAATTTTCAAAAATTTTCTTCACAAAAGTTGTTTATCTAGTCGTTTCTAATGAATTTTGTGTTTTGTGGTAGGCTTCGGAGGGAGCACTATTAAATTAAACCTTATTTAAAATGTCATTGTTATTGAGTTTAGTGATAAGTAATGATCGTTTCTATTGTGGATTAGGTCTAATTAATTAGTTATTGACACTAAAAACCTAAGACATACTAATACAAAACAGAACTTGGCGGTTTGAAGTAATTGATTAAACAATTAAATTAACAAAAGCACAACAAAATAAACAAATACGAAACAATAATAATAAAATGGGTCAAAAGATCATTCACCATCACTAGACAATAACTATGTAATGAATCACAAAATCATTCTCAATTAACTATTGAAACTACCACCTATAAATGATAACAAGCTTTATTAACCCAATCTTTTCTTACTGTGTCGTTAAGCAAAACAAGTTTTTTACTTAATCCTTTAAATCAAATAACCTAGAATAAGTTCTATAAATTCAATTCAATGGAAGCATTAAGATAAGAAAGATGGATTGGTCTAGACAATAATCACACAAGCTTGGATTATTCAACCTGGGTTTTGTTCCATATCATAATTAATGAAAAACTCCCATAATTATGCATTGCAATTTGCTAATTATGATTAGAATAACAAGACAATTATAGATTAAGCATTCCCATTTAGTTAAAAACCCAAACAAAGCAATAAAAAATTATGAACAATAATTATAGAAGAACATAAACAATCTCAATTTGAAAATAATTCTATAAATTAATTATATAATTAAGTTTAGAGTTTTGAAATGCTCTTCAACCATAAACAAAATTAAACTAACATAATTGAAAAGAAAAGAAAATAAAATCGAATGAAAAGAGAGAAGGAAAGAAAAAACTAGGATGATCTTCAAGAATGTCCATATAGACCATCCTCTTTAGAGTTACAACTTGATTCTCCTCTTTTTCTTTTTCTTTATTCTTCATCTCCTAAGACGACTTGGAAAAACAAAGGAAAAACTTATCTATTTTGTGTTCTATGGTTGATTGTATAACACCCGCCAATTTTCATGTAGTATATGAGGAATGACGTAATGTAATTTTATTAATGATTTATAATTTAATGATACTAACTATTTTATGTTAAGTGTTATGACAGGTGACGGTCACGTGGAATTGATGTGCTCAAAGTGTTCGTGTCAATTACGTTGTATGCTATATGATAATTTTTGCAATAATTAATGTTTTGATAAACTTTGTTGTGTAAGGCAGTTCGGCAGGCCAAACCTTCAAATTTGATAGGCCGAAATGACCCTCACGGAATGACAGGCCGATGAATATAATCGGCAGGCTCAACGGCCTACCGGACCTCATGCATTCGGCAGGCCGATGATAGCTGACGAGCAGTCAGCAGAAATTTCCTAAAATGGTAACGATGATGATTGGATAATGATTGTTGATTGATTGGCATATTATTGTATTGATTTTTTTTTTAATTTTGGTAATGAAATTTTTTACTTTGACGATTGATGATGATTTCCTTATTTTTAGATTTGAAATATGGTAAGTTTGAAAGATTGGTTGACTCTTCCCAAACTCTCCTCAATTTTCTAAGATTATGCACACTCATTTGGGGAAAATTTGCTATCAAATTCAGAATTTAATCCTCCCCATATATCACTCCCATCGTTATTCACACACACTCTCTCTCAAAATTTCTCTCAGACATATTCTTCCTTCTTTCTTTTACACATCTTTCTCCTTTTTCTCTCTCTCTCTCAATTCTCCTACAAATAATTGAAAGAAGTATTGAAATTTCGTTGGGTAAAATTCAACGAAGAATTGAAGAATATTGTTTTGAGGTAAGAAACTTTTCTCAGCAATTCTAAAATTTTAAACACCCTGTAATTCGACTACCATATCTTTCTCTACAAATTTTGTTTTGCTCTGAATTTTTAATATGTTATTCATGTATGTGTTATGTGCTAATCCTCAAAATTTCACCTCAATTGGATTTTTCTATGCTGAGATATAATTTTTTTTCTCTCTACCCCTCACTGCTGATTAATGCTGAATGGTAACATTGTGTTGTCTCTATGTTCCGACCCTTATATCTTTGTCTAAAATTTTTGTTTGCTCTAAAATTTTAATATGATTTTCATGAATATGCTACGTGATGTTGCTCTAAATTTTGTGTCATTTGGTATTATGTAGGATGAGATATTAAATATTCATGCTCTGCACCTCATAATGAATTGTTGTTGATTGGTTATGTTACACAAAAACGTGCTTTTTGTTCATAGAGCAAATGTACTTTAATTTTTACAATATTTGGCAAATATGTTCATGGTTATATTAGGTTGTAAACTGGAAAATTTCGTGGTTATATCATGTGTGTGTTGTGAGTTATTAAACTTTCTTCAAACTAAGTTTTATGGCTGAGAACTTGCAAACTTTGGACCTCTTGATTCTCTAATTTTTTATTGTGTCTAAATGATTTTGTTTGGTCATGGGAATTTTTGTAATAGGGTGTTATTATGCATATAGGTTGTCACAAAAATTTTGAAGTCTAAATTGTTTTCGTGTTATTTTTCTTAAATGCTAGTTTGAATGGTGTTTGCTGCCCATGATTGTTAAGTCAGTTTTACTACTAATTTCAATTGTGTATTTTGACCTCCTCCGATTTTTGTTAAAGCCAATTTTTGGCTATGTTATAGTTCTATGTGTCTATTATAAGTATTAATTTTTGTAGATTTTTCTATGACTTCAAAATGTGATAATCAGACCTGAGATTAGAATTGTTCACTGCTTAACTGTTGCTGGCAGGTTTTGTATCTTGAATTTTGTGATTTATTTTAAATACTAAATGGAATTTTTATGGCCAACAAAAAATCATGGTAATATGTTTGTGTGTTAGCTTGGCCCCTGCCAAGTTTGGGGCTTGAATTATGTGTTAATTATGAGATATTAGGCTGTGAATTCATAAGGGTCAGACAACATGTGTATAGGCAGTTTTGTTGAAATGTTTTATTTTGATTGATAAAATGTGTTTTGATTTAATGTCCTCTAGAGAAGCATGTATGAATATGTTATGTGGTATTGAATGATTTCATGGTCTCATAAAAATAAATGATAATTTTATTCTTAATGAATGTATGACATGAACACACTAAAGAGTGAACACATCGAGACCGCGGCGACGGCACCTACGAGTAAGGTTTAAGTAAGCATATAAGGTAAGTATATTCTCACCTACAACATGATGAGTTTAAAGTTTGAAATCTATGTTCATGATGGTTTTATGATGATTATACATGAAATATTATTATAGAAGTTTTAAGGTATGAAGGTTTATGCATGTTTTGATGATAACGCTTTTCAAAGCATGAAAATATAAGTATGTATATATGTATCACCTAAATAAGTGTTGCACACCCAATGATATGTTATGTTATGATATGATAAGTTATGATGTCATGTTTAGTTGGGGATTAGCTACCCATCTCTTCTTATGACGGTGCGCCTATGATGATGATGTTATGGTGCAACACTTTGGCTCTTAAGATAAAATGAATAAAGTTTTAATATGGTCAATGTAATGAAAGATATGTTCCTATGAAAATGTGCCTAGTGCACTATTATGATAATGATGATGATGATGATGATGATGATGATGATGTTCATAAAATGTTTTAAATTGTGAGATATAAATGTACTTACTAAGCGTTTGCTTATTTAAGTTTTACATCATGTTGTAGATAGATGTAAGAGAGCTATGGATTAGGTGGAGGACACTGACGGGTGTGTGAGCTAAGGATGATGAATTGCAAACTAAAGACGCCAAGAAAAGAAATTTTAAAACTTTGGAACTATGTTTATTTTTATGTTTTTATTTCTAAGTATGTTTATTGTTTCCGCACCTTGAAGTTTTTGGAACTTGTTAAAAAAAATATTAATTTCTAATTTTTAAGAGTTTGGCTTGTCGACCATTATTGGTCGGACTGCTGATGCATGGATCGGCCTACCGATTACTCTATATTGGCATGCCGATCTTAGTAATTTTAAAACCCTGTTTTGCAAAGCCTCGAGCGGCCTGCCGATGGTTGAATATTGGCCTACCGATCAAGTCCGACTTGCCAAAGTATGTATGCAAATTTTATTAATGTTTTAAAAAAATTAATTGAAATTACAATTGTTTTGGCACACTGTTTAAAAAAATGAACAAATAAATTATTATTATAAAAATAGATTAAGTTATCATAAAATGATTAAGTTATTAAAAAAAAATATGTATGAATCCTAGGTATTTTTTCCAATTTATGTTTTCAAATTATCTTATAAAATAGTTTATGCTAGAATAAAAGTATGTAATGAATGAATGTAACGACATCTGTGATGTCTGTAAAGGGGCATTACAGATTGAAGAGTGTTTGCAACAATTTTTGAGTGATAAAGGACTTAGGAGGGATAGGAAATGGGTAGTTTCTAGCTTTCATGGAGTAAAACTAGGAGAAAAGAAAACACATTTATTTAAAAGATGATCCCTTGCTATTTATTGACAACTTTCTAGGGACTAAATTGTAAAGAAATTTCCCCCTTTACACTTGTAAAAACCAGATTTGCTAGAAAGGTTGTACAGATTTCTACAACTTTTGAGGTGTCCCCATGGATCCCACTAAACTTTTTAAACGGTCTAAATTGACACTATATCATATTTTTCCTATTATATCAGTATAAAATTTGAGAAGATATTTTCCTTATCAGTCTAAAGTTGTGCTGGTTTACTTTGAACGCATATTGTTTAGTTTTCAGCACAGTAGTTTATCTATCTATGTAAGCACAATTTTTGTACACTACATTATGCATTGTACTTTTTTGAGCGTATCTCTACACTGTAATCCAACAATGGTTGGACTGCAAACGTTAAAATCTACATCAGTTTAACAGACTGGTATTTTGCCTACTTCTGTACTGTTTTAGACTATGACATAATTCTTCATTCTTACTAACTAGTTTTATTCATGAATTTGTGTCACAAAAATTGGATTTTTTGACATCATCCGTGTAATATTAATTGAGCGGAATATTATTTTTAACAAAATTTTGAGTATCTAAACTCACAAAATTTCAACATTTAAAAATACTCCATATTGCATGAAATTACACATATAATATATATCAAAATTTATCATAGATAATTTACAAAGTTTCATAGTAATAAAATATGAATTATTACGGAAATTTATTGTTTAAATCCGAATTAAATTCAAAATTTAAACTAATGAATTTTCGGACATTACGTGAAGTACCTGCATCCATGCCATTGTGAACCACACCATGTCCCTACCATCATCATCCTTGGGCAAACTCCGACAAAAAATTGTTTGTAACCAAAAAAAAGTGCATGACCAAAACAAAGAGAGAAAGGGTATGAGAGGAGAAGAAAAGTAAAAAAAAAAAAAAATGGTGAAGCGAGAAAACAAAAAAATTAACCATGTCAAATTATGAAATCAATCGCGTCGCTTTCTCGTCTTCATTTTACAAATCTGGCTATTCCCAACAATAAATAATGGGGACTACTTTGTGTTGGGCAAGAGCAGAGAGACCAAAGATTAAAGAAAAAGGTAAAAAAAAAATAATGGAAATTGCTTAAGACTAAGGAACTTGAAGGAAGGAAAAAAGAATGAGGGAGAGATGTAAGCGTGTAAAATCAAAAAGGAAAAAAATAGTTATATAATAAGCTTTTGAATTTTCAATTTCAAAAACATAACAAATTACATGTAGGTTTTTAAAAAAACCATCATGTAATGTTTTGCTCTTCAATTGGTTTATCCCCCTGTTGGTTAGCCTTTTTTTAAGTGCCCGCTAGCTAGAAGTTTGTAGCAGCCCTTTTATGTCTATTGAAGGTTTTTTTTTTTTTTTTTTTTTTTTTTTGCAACAAAGTGAACATGATTTTTTTTTTTTTTTTAGTTGCTGCCAGTTTGATTTTTGGGCAGAAGTCCATCAATTTTTTTTGGGTTGAAGGCTGAAATTTTGTTCAAAAAAAGCCAAAAGTGGCACTTAAAAGTCACGGGTCACAATGCCCAAAACGAGGCAAAGACCATTGTTGGGGCTCTTTAACAGCCGGCCTTCACACGTGAAGGGTGCAAACTTTATGGCTTCCTTTGATTGGCTTGGGAGCTCTATCTGTTAGGAGCTAAGGTGACAGCATGTCGAGTGATGAATGTTGATAAGTCTGCAATAGTCGATCTAGCGTTGGGAGAGGCCTAGGCTTACTTCATGGGAGCCCTAACTAGGTTGCGGCTAGACATGGGTAACCGCAAGGAAGATTGGGTCTAAGGGCAAAACCAATTACGATCTCTAATATGTTGAAGATGAAAACTTTGCCAAAGAGAGTCTCCAAGCATGCAAGTAGTGTAAGAGGGAACATGTGTGGTTATGGAGGTTTTCCCCAGGCCTTTTGTGGTGAGAGCAAGCCCATTGAGTTAGATGAGGTATTTGAGTGAAATAGTGAAAGCTAGTGGTCTTTAAGTGGAACAGTTTCTAGAGAGAGAGAGTATTGCCTCTGACAGGTTGTATAGTTTAACACTTATAGAGAGAGTTTAGAAAGAGAAAAGGTGGCAAATCTTTGATAGAAGCTTTGGTGATCCATTTCATAGGGCTCATTTGGGTTGTAAAAGAGTATGGTTTTGGAAAGGTTTCATGGTATTTTTGGATTCACATGAGTTGGAATATGGATCTTGAACTTCCTTGGGACTCGTGGGAAAAATATAGAAGCTTGACTTTTCTAGCAAGAGGAAATGGCTGAGTTTGAGGCTGGTAATGAAATTTATGAAAGATTTGAGGTGGTTTGGTGGTAGTTTAAGGTGGTGTTATGGCTGTTTTAGCTTAATGGAGGTGGTGGTTATGGAGTTTTGAGATGGAAAAAAATGGTAGAGATGAAGAAAGAGAATGGTGGCTATGGAGATTAGTATGCTTTCCTTTGGTTTAGCTTTGGCTTTGTCAGTTGCATGGGTTACTATGGAGATTAGTATGCTTTCCTTTGGTTTAGCTTTGGCTTTGTTAGTTGCATGGGTTACTATGGTTTATGCTATAAGAAGATACTTCCCGCCACGGAAGAATTTCCCTCTAGGTTTTGAATTTGGGTTCCAACACAACATTAGGCTGTTAAGAGCCTTAATTTACAACCAACCTAGGAAACCCACTTCGAGTAGCCTGTCATAGAGGGATCCAAAAGTTGGAGGTTTGTCTTTCCATTTTGAACATAGGTCAAACCTTGGAACTAGATCTTCCTTTGACTTAATTTAGTAAAAGAGGTGGCTTATCCCTTTTGGTAGGAGGTCACATGCCCTTGTAGCTGGGCTCCCTCAGGTGGGCTGATAGGCTAACATGTCTGGTGGGCCAAATGGGCCTTTGTTAGTGTTGGGTTAAGGCTTTCAAATGAGCTCTTTTGGTCTTGTTCTACTCTAATTTTCTCCATAATCATTTAATTGTAATTCTAATTAGACTTAAAACCTTATAAGTGAATTGAAAGTCGAATTGGAACAAATAAAATTGGCTCGTTCATGTTTCTTGGTCTTCCAAATCATGACTCACTTAGAGAATCCCACCTCGTGGCTTGGGTCCACGTATCTTACTTTGAACTATATCATGGAATATGGATTAGGTTTGTACCTTGTGAAAAAACAGGCATCAACAACTATAAAAAAAAAAAAAAAAAACAAACAAACAAACATGAGAAACAACTGACAAGGAACAATTAAAAGAAAACAAAAAAAGAATTAAAAAAAAGCAGAGTCTACTCAGGTAATTTTTTTATTTTTTTTCTATTTTTGGATTTTCTTTTAGTTGTTCCTTGTTAGTTTTTGTTATGTTTGTTTTCTTTGATAGTTATTGATATCTATTTTTTCAAAAGGCACAAACCCAACCAATATCTCATGATATAGCCTAAGGTAAGGTACGTGAACCCAATCCTCGGGGTAGGATTCTCTAAGTGGGTCATGGTTTGGAAGGCTAAGGAACATCAATGAGCCCATTTTATTTGTTCCAATTAGACTTTCAATTCACTCAAGAGGTTTTAAGTCTAATTAGGATTAGAATTAAATAGTTATGGAGAAAATTAGAGTAAAACATGACAAAAAAGCTCATTTGAAAGCCTTAGCGAGAAAAAGTTTCTTAAAAGTTGGCCCTGTTTGGTAGTGTTTTTATTTTGGATTTTGTTTTTAGAAAACTCTGAAAAGGAAAATGTTTTGGGAAATGTGCTAAGACTGTTTTCGAAATTGTTTGTGGTTGTATATGTTGGTATATTTTTTAACCCAAATATTTTTTGATAAAAAATTATTAATATAAATAAAACCCAAATTTAATTTTAAAAAACAAATTAAGAATTTTTTAATTATAATCAATAACATGAATTACATAAAAAAATAACATGATGATGGTTGGGGTCTTCCTTTGCTCCGGTGAGGTCAAGACGCCGGCGATGGCCAAGACCGACAGCCCATGGGTCGAGGAGTCCCCAATGGCCTAGCCCCATCCTGACAAGCCCAGCCCCTACCCTTGACGATGCACTAGTCGAGATCGACTGCCCTAGCCCTTTGCACCACCTGCCTACATCGCCAGCCCCTATGCGATTCAAATTTCACCTCCGTCGTGATGGGAAGATTAGCATGAGACTTCAACATCAGCGTCATTGGGGGGTCAATTGCAATTGTTGCAGTGGGTTTCTAAGTTGGATTGGCAGAGATGGGACGTACTCCGGTGTGGACAAGTAAACCACAATTTCTGTAGCTAGGCGGTGCTGAGATTTGATAGTGATCGACGATGGTTGGGTGATGATTTGTTGGGGTAGGTGCTTTGACAGCAACCTCCTGCGTGCTCTGGTGATGGATGTGTGACTTCGACGGCTGGGCAAGGACGCCGAACATGGGGTATGCTTCAACAGAGAGAGGCTTAGGAGAGAGTCTAAGGGTGATGGGAATTTTGGAAAAAACCAAAACAATTTTTTTTTGTTTTCAAAAATCTTAACTTTTTCACATATTTTGAAAAATATTTTCATTGTTATTTTCCCCTATTTTATTAACCAAACAAGTTTTCAAGATAGTTTTCATTTTTTGTGTTTTTGAAAATGTCAAAAAGTGTTTAAAAAACAAAACCAAACAGGGCATTTTTTCCATGTTATTAAAATACACTAATGACATTCAAATACGCTGTGATGCTACATAAAAGATCCTACGAATCAAGTTTTTATTTTATTTTTTTAGAACAAACGTGCAGTTATTTCAATTTATAGACACATACAAC
>CAMOHE010049684.1:0-57641 GCA_946598075.1 Artocarpus hirsutus | reverse complement strand
AAAAACAACCCCCCCCCCCCCCCCCCCCCCCTCAATCATCTTGGATCTCCCTACCTCCAGCCATGACTTGAAGAAGATGTTCTTCGTACTGAAGGGGGATTTCAACACCCATCCCCTCAATAGACAAGAGGGTTATGGCCCTAGGAAGTATAAGGTTGACACTACCTGGAGAATCACCAGTAAGCCTTCGAACCCTTAAGAAGTCGAGATTTAGGTTTTCTTTCTTCCTTCTTTTCCTTAACTTTGCCCATTCTCTTGTAGAGATCGTTGACCACCCTGCCCTTTCCTAACAAAGGCAGGAGAGAATTAAATAGATTGCTGCCCTTCTAGAGGAAGAAAGGCAAATAACGAACCTCCTTACGGAGGAAAATAAAAAGAGGTCGAGGTTAAATAATAGCTCTCCATGAGCTCCCTAGGTGGCTCTTGATCGACCTTTTTTTGGTGAAGGTTCAGAAGGTAGGACTTTTTATTCTTTTTGTTTAACTTATGGTCGAGTTGTGTCTTTGTAACAATACTAATCTTTGTTGTTTTTCTATGCAAAGATGTGGAACCTTAAGCTTCCCTCTAAAATCAATAACGCTTAAGTCCCAACAGGTGGTTCCATGTCATGGGATACCGCCCCTCCAAAGAAGCCCACCAACTCAAAAAAGAAGGATCCAAGTCGCTGACCTTTCAAAGCCCCTTAATCCAAAAAAACAACGGGTCAACAATGGCACGTCGTCACCTAAATGTTGAAAAGAGAAGGCGACGGTCGAGATTCCAAATCTTTATTCTCCTCCTCTAGAGAAGAATATTCCTCTCCTACCCAGCGGCTAAGTAAAAGACGATAATTTCATAGTGGGTGACCTATCTAATGCCTAAGTGGGAATATGCTCGATCTTCCCCCCATATTTTGCCTCATTTTCCAAGCCATCTATGAGTTCATCTTTGAGAAGGACTGGAAGGTGGCCGAGAAGTGTCCTCTCTTGGCACAACAAAGGGAATAGATCCGCAACCAAGGTACATGTAAGTACCCTTGTATTTCCCTTGTCTTTTCCTTTATATCTTTGCGATACCTTTTTTGACCTTACCGTTCATGTGCGGGCCTTGATGATGGCTTTTATCTCCTACAAGGAGATTGAGAAATTGGTGAATGATTTGGTTGGCCCTTGTAAGGAGACCAAGAACTAAGAGCCCTCCTACATGAGGAAAAATAAGTGGTCAAAGACACCAAGGATAAAGAGACCAAGGCCAAGTTTCTTCTTTATAAAGAGCAGGAAGACTTGAGAAAGCTCGGTGAAACAATTGTTGACCTTTCTACGGAGATCGAGAGCATGAAGGAGAAGACACCTTAAGCTAAGAAGGATTGGAGGCTGAAAGGAAGAAGAACCAAGAGCTGGAGGAATTGATGCCTAATGTGGTGAAAGAGGCGGTTAAGAAATTCTAGGTATTGGAGGGATATCAAGAGACCTCGAAGGCAATTCTCCAGTCGATGACAAGCAAATCATGAAGTAGATCCGTGTTGCTCGTGCCAAGTAGGACTTGTATTTCTTTTATGCTTCTACTACCCCTGTTTTAGCCGATAACTTGACTACTGTGGAGAAGGAAGCCTTAGCTGCTAAGAAAGGAGACTTAAGGGGCGAGGAGTGAATCTTTGTATTCTTTTTTGGAAACTTTTAATAATGACTTATTTTTTCATTAATACAATGAGTATTTACTTATCTTCTTTCTTGTATACTTTGCCTTTGAACATTGAGCTAATAGATTAGCTAACATTTATTACAATGACTTAAACAACTTGGTAACTCAAATAAATACGCTAAGGCTTTTCCTTGTACTAAGCATAAATTTACTAAGGCTTTGCCTTGTGCAAAGATTTACTAAGGCTTTGCTTTAAAGATTTACTATGGCTTTGCCTTATTAACCTTATTGGGTGTAGGGATTTTATTTAAAGAGATAAACCTTAGAATGCAGGGCTTTTAGGGTGTAAGACATTTACCTTAGAGTATGTGTGCAAAGATTTGCCAAGGCAGATTTGCTAAGGCTTTAAAGTCACCTTAGTTCTCTTACCCCATGTCAAATATAGAGTAACTCTAGTGTTTAACATTTTAATGAATTAGATGTAGAGATTATAACAGCTAGAGCCAACTCCTATGAAGTTCTTATACATATATATATATATATGTATATATATATATATATATATATATATAAGATGGTAGACTTTATATTACTAGTAATAGGGTCGCATATGCTTGGCATTCCCAAGTTGCTCGACACATCGACCCATCATTGATTCCAACATGTACGTTCCAGGTCTTATGACATCTCAAATCTTATAAGGCCCTCCCTCGTTTGGAACTAGCGTTCCAACATTCCTTAGTTTTGTTCTAGGAGTTACTCTTCACCAAACTAAGTCTCCAATGGCATATCTTTTCTCCTTGACCTTCTTGTTGCAGTCTCTTGCCATCCTTTGTTGATAAATGACAAGGTGCATTTGTAAGTCGATCCTTTATTCTTCTAGTAGGTTAATCTCTGTGTCCATAAGTTTGGAGTTTTCTTCTTCATGGTACCTCATCACTTGACTAGTTGGGATAATCACCTTTACCGGTAAGATTGCTTCAGTACCATAAGTGAGGGAAAATAGAATCTCACCCATAGTAGTTCTGCTCGTAATCTTGTAAACCTATAATACCTTAGGTAACTCCTCCACACATCGCCCTTTAAGGTTGTCTAGACGTTTCTTCAATGTGTGCTTATGATCTTGTTAATTGCCTCAATCTATCCATTTGATTATGAATAAACAATGGCTGAAAAGTTCTTATGGTTGGTGAGATCATCACATAATTTTCTTGTCTTGGCATTGTTGAATTTCTTACCATTGTCAAAAATGAGTGAATGGGGAATACCAAAGCAGCAGGTGATATAAGAAGAAATGAAATTGTGCAATTCGTCTTAGTGATCATAGTGAATGCTTTGGCCTCTGCCCATTTGTTATCATAGTCGACTGCTATTATTATGAATTTAAGTCCCATGGCACAATAACAAATGGACTGATTATATTGATTTCTCATTTTGCGAATGGCCACAAGCTTAAGATCAATGTCAGATTTTTAGGGTGAGATCTTGGCATAGTGACATAGTGTTGACGTTTGTCACATTTTCTCATGGGCATCTTCTTTTAGGTTAGCCACTAGTATTCTTTTCTTAGCATTTTGTGGGCTAACGGCTGTCCTCTAGAATGGTTTCTACATAAGCCTTTATTTATCTCTACAAGTACTTTCAGTCCTTCATCTCTAGTGAGGCAATAGAGAAGAAGGGTAAAATTACCTCGACGGTAAAGCGTCCCATCATGCAGCAAGTAACGAGCCTACCTATAAGGGTCCTTGAGGCTTCTAAAGGATCAAGGGGTAGGTCTCCGTTCAATAGCTACAAGATTATAGGAGTCATCCAACTCTCCTTTTGGCCTATTGCCATCGCATTTGTGGCCTATTCTCATTGTATGGTGGGAAGTTCTAAAATTTCCATAGGGATGACTCTTAACAACTTAAATCTTTGGATGTGGTGAGGTGAGCAAAGGCATCTGCATTGCTATTTTCAACACGAGGTATGTGCTTGATTTGTCAAGATTAGAACTTAGAAAGTTCTTCCTTAACCTTCTGTAGATATTTGAGCATGGTCTTATCCTCACTTTCGTGTTTGTTTGAGATTTAGTTTACAACAAGCTGAGAATCGTAGTAAATTTACAGAGGATCAACCTTCAGATGACGACAAGCCTTAATCCTATGAGCAATTAGAGATGTCACAATGGCCCGAGCCTAATGGACCGGCATAAGCATGGCACATTAAAAAGCAAGCACGACATGGCATGATACGATTATTAAACGAACCTAGTCCATCTTGCTTATTAAATGGACTATGCTTGGTGCAACTTTTAGACACGAAGCATATTAAAGGCACGATATGGAAAGGGTCTGACATCAGCACTAGCATGAGCATGTTAAAAGCACGATTGGGGTCCAATTATAAGCACGATTAAAATATACAATTTAAAACTAATTTTACTAATATATTTTATATTTTTACAAATGGATTCTTTGTTGTTGGTAAATTGTCAATTGCCAATATATACTTACCCTCTTTGATTTGTATAAAAACTAAATAATGGAAACCATACGATATAAGATTATACAATGTTGTAACCCCCAGAAAAAGATTTTTTTAATAATGCACTTTCTTTTGTTACAATTTAGTGTTTTTTTTTAATAAATTTAACATTAAACAGGAGAAAGATACATTAAAAGTTAAAAGTATAATAAAATCACAAACATTGATATGGGCACAAGCACGATAGATAAATATATAGGTTGGGCCTAGCATAGTACGGTAAATAAATGGACCATAGGTTGAGCTTAACACCACAAAAATTAACTAGGTTGAGCCTAGCACGGTGTGATAAATAGATGGGTAGGCCTACACCCGAAGAGGTTTGCTTGGGTCTAAATTAAATAGGCTGAGCCGGGTCGGGCTAGCCCATTTGACATCTCTATAAGCAATGCTTCGTACTCAACCTCATTATTAGAGGCTGTAAATTTGAACCTTATCGCTGTTGTGATCTTGTGGTTTTTAGGGCTTACCAACATAACCCCTGAGCCTGCATCATGTTCATTTGAGGAACCATTGATGTATAACTCCTATTTCAGCTTATTTTCCTCTATATTTCTTTTTCAACACCCCCTAACCAAGTTGTGAACTCAGCTTCAAAGTCGGCTGGGGCTTGGCCTTTGATTGCTACTCTAGGCTTATGTCGAATGTCATATTGGCTTAGCTCGATTGACCATTTCAACAGTTGCTCAGAGGTTTTTGGTTTTGACAGTGCTTGCCTCAAAGGTAGTTTATTAATACTACTACCTTATGTTCTAAGAAATACCTCTTCAACTTCCTCATTGACATAATTAGAGCAAGGGTGAGCTTTTCCATTTCTAAATACCTTGCCTCTATGTCTAGCAGTCATTTGCTTACATAATAGATTAGTAGTTGAGTCTTTTCTTCTTCTCTGATCAAAATAGAGCTTAAAGCATAAGGTGAGACAGCCAAGTAAATTTGTAGAGTTTCTCCTGGTAGAGTTTTAGAAAGTAAAGAAGACTCCTTGAGGTATTCTTATAGGCACCTAGATGTAGGGCCTATAATTCATGTCAACGAGTTAGGTTTCGATCGGGTTAAGCCCTTTTTAAAAGGGCGAACATGCCAACTTGGACACAACCCATGACTTGACGGGTAAAAAAAAAGCCTAACTCGGACACAACCTGGCGTGTCGACAGGTTGACACGACCCGACCCATGCAAACCGTCTATATCTTAGAGATTAAATAATAATTCATGCAACTTGTGCAATCCATCCAACAATAAGCCTATAAAATAAACAATAACCCAACAAAACAAAACCAATAAAAAAGTTAGCAAAACTTTGTATAAGTTTAACAAAAACAAATATGTTAGAAATTAAAATCATGTTAAGTTGGATATACAACAAATGTTAGACTAATTTGAAACCCTAAAATTAATTTCAAGTTATACGGGTTCCATTAAGGTAACACAGGTTCAATTTAGGTTACACGGGTTGACTAACAATTTTTAGGTCAATTTTGGGTCAACATGATTTCGACATGTTTTTAGCGGGTTATTGCGGGTTGTTTTCGTGTTGATTTGGGTTGACTTGAACTTGACCTATTTTTTGTGTAGGTTAGACGGTTTTGACCCAATTCTAACCCGAGGCCTATTTTCCCAACCTTAACCCACATTTTTTTCTATCAAGTTTGTGTCGTGTCGTCGTATCGTGACTCAAATTATCGACGTTACTTGAATGCCTCATTGCACTCCTTTGTCCATTCAAAAGGCTTTCTTCCCTTTAGGTCAAAAATGGCACACATTCATCGATTGTTCTTGAAATAAAACAGTTATTTGCTGCAACACATCCTATTAGTTTTTGTACCTCTTTGGGATTTTGTAAAGGTTACATATCTAGCAAAGCTTCGATTTTTTTGGGTTAGCCTTTATTCCTTGCCTATTAACCATGAATCTTAGAAACTTCCCTAATGCCACACCAAATGCACATTTCAGAGGGTTGAGCTTCTTTTTGTATTCTCTCAAGATGTTGAACATCTTGTCTACGTGTGAAATATGAAGGCTTGCCTTCACAGATTTAACCAGCATGTAATCTACATATACCTCTATTGTCTTCCTAATTTATTTAGCAACTATTTTATTCATTAGATGTTGGCATGTTGTCCCTGTATTTTTTAATCTGAAAGGCATGACAATATAATAGTACAACCCCTTGTCAGTGACGATGGAAGTGTGCTCTTGATCATGTGGATCCATGGGAATCTGATTGTAGCCTGAATAAGTGTCCATGAACTATAACAACTCCTGCCCTACAGCAATGTCTAACAGATGATCTATTCATGGTAGAGGAAAGCTGTCCTTAGGAAAAGCCCTATTTAGGTCACTAAAGTCGACACATGTTTTCCACTTTTTGTTGGGTTTTTGAACCAAGACGGGGTTTGAGATCTAGTCATGGTAGTGTGATTCCCTAATAAACCTTAACCCCACCCCCCCCCCCCGCCCCCCCCCCCCCACCACCTTTTTTTGCAAATTATTGACTTTTTCTCAAAGTGCCTCGTACCTCTCTAGGTTCAAAAGTCACCTCTTTAGCCTCTTTTGCCTCTTCATGAGTCCATGTGAAGATGTCGAGATTCTTGCTAAGAAATTTTTTGAGTCTATCAGTTGTTTTCTTGCTCAACCCCGACCTAATTCTAAGAATCTTTGAGGGGTCCCCTTCATCCAAAGCCAGCTTTATCAGGTCTTTAATGGGTTCAGTGCCGGTTATCTCCTTTTCCAATGTTGGGTCTTTGTCTTCCACCAAGGGCGCTTCATGCACCATTCTTATTTCCATCCTTCGCGGGTTAGTATAAGTGTGGATAACATCAAAGTAGGTTAAACTTAACTCATATTGGTTTCCTTTCATTTTGCCCACCCCCCTAGGGAGTAGAAAACTTAAATTTTTGATAATATTTGGAGGTTATGGCCTTTAAGGACCTTGATGTTGGCCTCCTTATCACTACATTATATTAGTCTCGGCCTTTTATTACTATGAAGTTTGACATAATTGTTGTCGTTCTTCATTTCTCCCTTACCATAACTGGTAACGTGATTGTCCCTTTGGGTATTATGCTATCCCCAGTGAACCTGTATAATGGCTGAGAATTTAGTGCATCTGGTCCAAAGAAACTCCCATCTTACTTAGGCAGTCCATGTAGAGAATGTCGACGGAGCTACCACTGTCCACTAGGATCCGACATACAAAATAGTTCTTAATCGTAGCCTTGACCACCAAGGTGTTATTCTGAGGGAAATGGACCTCATGGGCATTTGCCTCTGGAAAGGTTATCTCTATTTCCTCATACCTCAACTCTTTAACTAGCTTGCTCGTCGACACATTCTAGCACATGTGCTTTGATTTCTCTCTTACTTCTTAAGCGTAGTTCTTTTGAGATATCCTAGAGTCACCCCTAGGGTATAGTCCCCCAAAGATTGTATGAATTACTTCTATAGGTGTGTTATGCTCGTTTGGTCGTCGATCTCCTTCATGTCATAATCCATCATTCTTTCGGTTGTTTGCACGAACGTTTCCTTTATCATTCCTTCTGTTCTTGTCATCCATGTACTCCTGCAACCATCCTTCTCTTATCAACCTCTCTATCTTGTCCTTCAAACTAATGCACTTGCTAGTGTAACGCCCCACATCGCCATGGAACCTACAACACTTAGTTTGATTATGCTTGTTTGGGCTTGACCTTATTGGGGGAGGACGCTTAGGTATGGCTGGTCATTGATTTGGTGGTACATATCATTAATTAAGGCCTTAAGGCCGTGCTAGTTATCGTACCTTTGCTAGAGCCGACCTCTATTGCCTTCTTGCTTTTACTACTTAGCGTGGTCCATGATGACAACTCGATTCGAAGGAGTTGGCAAAGGATCATATACTGGTAACCTTGAGCCATCGTGCCCTTGAGGGTGCCACTTTTCTTCCTTTTGTTGCTTGGTGTTTGAGTATTACCACTGTTGCTTCCCATAGTCTTCCTGAAGGACAAATCTTTACCTTCCTTTTGGTTGATGTAGCCCTCGGCCCTTTCAAGGAACTCTTTATATGTTTTGGGTCCCTTATGATCAAGGTCATTCCTAAATGGGACATTTGTCGGCATACTGCTCAAGGCCCCCATGAGGGCGACATCTTCCTAGACTTCTCCCATCACAGCCACCTCCTTTGTAAACCCTACGAGCCAGTACTTTAAGGGTTCACTTGGCCCCTGAGTTAGGTAGCTTAGTTTCTCTTTAGATGACAGCAAGGATCTTACACCCAGAAATTGGTTAAGGAGGGCTACATTTAAGTCTTGGAAGCAGGTTATGCTTCTTTCCTTTAGTGCCCAAAACCACCTTCTAGCGGACCTTGAGAGGGTCTAGTTGAAGGCTCTGCACATAATCTCCTAGGGGACTCCATAGAGGTCTATGTAAGATTCTTAGATCTGTATATGGCCATGAAGCCTATAAGCGCTTCATAGGGCGTCATTTATGGAGGTTTAAACCTCTCCAAAAGGGGTGCCTCCATGATGGCAAGAGCAAAAGGATTAGCATATGTCATTTCTTCTCCATGATGTATATCTAGCTTATCTTCAAGGCTTCCAAAGAGGCCCATAAGTCATTTAATCTCACCCATGGGAAGTCCTAGAGTTGCTTGTAACTGTTGATTTACCTGCTGCACTATCAAGTCGTGGTTGACCTATCGATTGACTATTGGTTGGTCAACAACTGGTTGATCGACTACATTGGGGATATGTCCCATTGAGACAGTCGTTTTCACCGGCAAGTGGTCCTTCAGGTCCTTCTTTGGAGCTAGTCCCTTAGGTCTCCCATATTCCTTGCTAAGGCTGCATCTAGTTTGATGCTACATCTAGGGACAAGTGAAGGTAGATCTATGTTTTGCCTCTGTTGATTTGCCTCTTGAGCTCGAGCTTCATTTGCTCTCATTCTCCGCTCTTAGCTACCTATAAAATTGGCCCTTCCCTATTGGTTGCCCTCAATCTCACCGATTCCCTAAGGGCTACCTCACTAGTTCACATTCTCATGATAAACCTAGCTCCCTTGGTCTTCCAAGTCATCACCTACTCGGACTTGAATGCCATCTAAGGCTGCCAAGATTTTCTCAAGTAGACCGCTCATTCTATTCAACTTTTGTTACAACACGGTGGTTCGTGAGGGTTGTTTGCCTTTTTTTGATCCTCCAGTGCTACCACCAACTGACTTATCACCTCTTTGTGTGACTGAGTTGTTTCTGTTGCCTCTAGTATGGTTGGTGCGAGTGGTCACCATGATGGTGGTGGTGGTCCATGTTCAAAAGATGAAGGCCCTCCTTCTAGCGCTAATTATTGATGGCAAAAAATGATCAACTAATAATACTCACAAATCACTCAAGATGCCCACGGATTAATGGAATAAAAATGAAATGAAAGGATGAAAGCAAATAGTGGACACAAATTTATAGTGGTTCACTCTTAAATAAGTTACATCTACTATATTTTCCTTATCAAGAGTTCATATAATACATTCTTAAATTTCTAGAAATAAAAATGAAAGAAAAATGGAGATAATGTGGCTGAGATTCGAAGGGCAAAGAGAGCCAACCCCCCTCTTTTCTATATCCCCTTTTATATAGTGCTACATTATTATTAAAATAGTAATTAGAATATTGTTAATAGGACGAGAATTTTCATGCTCTGTGTCAGCCCATTCTGTTTACGCTGAATGTCTCTACACTTGTGGAGGATGTATCGAGTCCTATGCTAATGGTCTTAATTTCAGACACACTATCACGCTTGCTGGTCTTATCCATTATTTTCTGTTCTTCTTGGAATGATAGGCGCAATAATGGACGAAGGACACAAAGCTCATTTAAGCTCGACCTCATGCTAGAGCAGTGAGGTAAATTGATTATCTTGACTTCTACTTTATTTGAGAGTAATGCAACGAGTTGGGCCTTTTATTGATCTCAGTGTCAAGCTTGGGCCGTCTAGATCCACACAACATGCAGTCAACAAGACAAAAAGATGGGATAGTAGATCTTGATTTGGAAGGAAGAAAGAAAAAAAAACCTGTTGCAAAAAAAACTTTGAAAACTATAGGGGAATGAAGACATAAACTATTGTTGCTGTAAGCCTCGTCGTTTTTAGCTCACGTGACTAGCACACCTTTTGCAAGCCATTTGTGTGCCATGGTACCTTTGACCAATAGGAGCCTGTTGCAATGTCTATGAGGTTGTGTCTTTGATTCCAAGTCCAGAGTTAATACTCATAAGAATATAATTTATTTTTAATGAAAATAAATAAATATTATCCTTATGAGAGGAAGTACACTTTTTTTTTTTTTTTTGGAAATTATTACATATTAGAATCAAAATTTCAAATTGCCAAGGTTTGTTTGTGAGTACAACTCACAAGAAATTGTATATGTCTGGATCACTATTTTAAATTGTCAGCTAGGAATGGGAACACTAATCACTCAAATTCTATAAGAGAAAACACTTTACCAAGCTAATTCGAACTATAATTTTTTTATTCAAATTGGTGAACCAAATGCACTAGTAATTGCTCGATGTAACCTCCAACTAACTCGCAAGATTGGGAATCTGATTGCCGTGTGCAATTGAACAAGCAATATCCCTACTCATGAGCCTTGAATCTTCATGAGCTAAGGAGCAATCACGACCTTCAAACAGGGGCCTTTGTCAAAATTAAGCAATGAGACCAAGTATAAGGAAAAATTCTACCAAGCTAAAAGAAGCTAAAGACAAAACAAATACTAAAATTGACTTTAATTAGATTAGACTACTATGTTTTAAGATCAAAATAGACTTCGACAACTCTTTCGTCCACACCCTGTCAATTTCGGGTCTGTTTAGTAAGTAGATTCGAATTAGTGATTTGATTTAAGTTAGTGTGATTGAATTAGAATTTGAGTTAGTGATTTGAATTGTTATCCGAATTGTCGTTTAGATGTACATTTAAGTTTTAATCTGAATATGAAATAAAATTAAAATATGTGTTTAGAAAAGTAGTGAAAATAGTTTTTGATTCATTAATAAATCTAATAAAATCTTAATGTTATTAATCCCAAAAAAAAATATGCAATATGAATCTTAATTTATTCTTCTCTTCACTAGTAATATAATGAAAAAAGAATCATCTCAATTGGATATCAAATGATGAAGTAATAATTTTTTTCCTTTGAATATAGGAGAGAGAATTTTAGTTTTTACTGTAACAGAGATATCTGAGTATTAAAAGTTTAAAGGGAGTTAGAACTCTAGAAACTTAAATTTTTTATACTCAAAAAATTCAATTTTTTAAAAAAATAAACATATATTTAAAAAAATTTTAATATTTAAATTTAAATTTAAATTCAAACTCATTAAGTACAAATATTACTTTAAATATTCGTCAATTAAAATATAGCTCTTGTCAATTGAAAATGATTGCAATAAGCTTGTAAAATAATTGTAACTAATATGGATGACAATGGGGAAAGAAAAAGAAATGATCGAACGACAGCTTTCAATCGACTGATTGGCGATGGCCCAAAGGATTGGTACGGATAAGGAAGATCCTTTTTATTTTATTTTACTTTATTGTATTGTATTTTATTTTATTTTTATCTAATGTAGGGAGCAGGAAAATTTGAATATAGTACATTATACTCCTTTGATCTAATCGAAGGACAACTTGTTATGCGGCTATCGTGCAGAATCATACATATAAATATATTTTATTTATTTCTTTTGGGTTGTTTGCAAATTTTGTTTCCAAGTGGTTTCAATCAAAAAACATTGCAAAGTTGGAGATATAATAAATTATGATAATGTAAAAATTTTTATATATTACAATTCTTAAAATTAAAACTTTAGTTTTAAACAAAGTTTCAAACAGTCTATTAGATATAAAAAAATATAGACAAGAACCAATACAATTATACAATATTACAAAGGGCATACTTAAACATGTAATAAAAAAAAATAAACAAAAAACGAGATTACATAATTGATGATGAGAATGAAAACGTGATCTACATGTCTTCTCATCTTGATCCCTTGCATCATCTACCCTACCTATTATTCATTGCAGAGCTCAATAATGTATATACTGTCGTAATTACGTTGTCTGACATGGTCCACTCACTTAATCATCAAAGTTGATGTTGTCCATAACCCACCCCTTTAATTAGTAGCATTAAAAAAGAAAAAAAAAAACTAAAGATAAGTATATATAATAAAATTATATATCTAAAAAGCTTAGGGACTGCAAGAATTAGGGATCGACCCCACTCAAGCGTAGGGCCGGCTCATCTCCTATTTAAATGTGGGTTTTTTTTTTTAAGTTATTTTTATGTGTAGCTGAGGGTACTAGTTTTGCTCGTAGAATTATGAGTTTATATTTTGAGAAAAATGAGAATTATGACAGCATGATGTGGCCTTTTATGTTCAAGTTTCTGTAGTCCTAAGTCATAATTGGCTGCAAATCACTATCTCAATATAATGTTAACAACATTATTGATATCAGAACATTTAAAAAGTTCCTTATTTAGTTAAAGACAGTATCACAGTCAGATAGTCCTCAATTTATTCCGATGTAAAATTAGTCTTTTATGATTATTTTATGGCCAATAATAAGTTTTATTTTTCTCAACCATCAATTAATCCAGAATCCTTTTCTTTACTCAAAAAAAAAGAAGCCAAGATATAGCGGTTTAAACAAGGTAAAAAGATATCGACATAAAAAGTTCTCTCTCTTTATTGACATAAGATTTCATACTATGTTTATTACCACACACATCAACTTGGATAGCTTCAAGAATACAATAAACACACCAATATAAATTGATTGAAATACTATTAGGAAAAATTTTGTCCATATCAGACTTGAAGAGAATGCTTTCCAATCCAGATAATAAAGGTAAATGCATTAAGGAAATTCAGCTGGAAGGAAGCTACGCTTTTTCAAGTCAACAATCAAATTAACGTAAAATAAAGAAACTATGGAACAAACCACACAAATAGGGGATCTCTTACACCACCTTTACTCCGTCATATTTCCCTACAAATTTCTCTCCAGTCGCTTTCAGTCTTATTCTTCTTTGTACTTGTATTTTTCTATAACATAATGAAATCCTTAATTCTATCGAAATATGACTTTCACATCATAATAAACCACTATAAATATGTGTTCTTGTTTTTTATTTATTTTTCTATATTTTACGCTTTTGCTTTTATGTTTTAATGACTCAAGATGATCGATTAGCCACTCCAATCGCCTTCAAATATGGTATTGGTCCTTGTTACATGTTGATTAGTTATAAAATTCACCCTCCACACTTGCTAAAAAATTCTTTAATTTGTAAAGGAAAAAAAATTATAAGTTCAAAAAATTGAGACGTTATTCATAGCTGATTAATAATAGTGGTTTCTTTATATCTAGTGTATGTTAACTGCCAATTGTAAGCAAGTCGTGTAATTGGAGTAGTATTGGAATGGATTTTTTAATATCAAAATTTCCTACCTGCTCTGTCGACTTTCACCGTCTTCCTCACTGCTTCTCTAGGGAACACTAAGGGTTATAGAAGACAGTCTGACTATCAAGTTAAAAAAACAACAGCAGGAATATTTTGGAAATAGTAGAAAAAAATAATTTTAGCAAGAGAAAATCTGAACGAGAGAAAAATATGCTTTTTACATATTAATGTTTTATTTTTACTTGATTTCTCCTAATCAAGTGATTGTCTTATCAATCAATCATCTGATTTATTTAGATACATAATAGCCCTTTTTAAGCTTCGGATTTTCTTTGATTTTCCCCGGCCCATTGGGAATATCTTTTGTTCTTCCTTTTTATCATCTTCTTTGGATTCATATGCGTGTTCGAGTGTCTTTCCTTGTTGCATTGCAAGTTATTAAAACGTGGGCAAAATTTGAAGGAAAGGTTAAAAAAATTTAAAATTAAGTAAATGATTTTTTTTAATAAAAAAAGATTTTTTTTTAATATCGAAGTTGTTTTAATTTTTTTTATAAAAAAATTGTATCAAATTGTATACCAAAGTAGAAAAAAAAAACTATAACTGTTTTAATGCTTAAAAATTAATATTTTAATGCTTAAAAATAAAAAAAAATATTAATCAAATAAATTTTTTTCAAAAAATTATTTTTAAAATAGCCCCTATAAATGTGTGTTATGTCAGCAGTGTTTGCCCTGCATCAACACACTCGTCACGTTTTAAATGGTCTCCCTTACTAGTGACACGTGGCTTGGAAATAACCTATCTCGACATCTCGAGATGCCCTCCACGAGATGTCATTCGGCCAAACAGTTTGAGACGTCACAGCTCCCAAGGTTTGGTCATATTAGACGACACTGATGTTGTGAGCTTTTGGGTCGACCACGATCGTCCTTAGTATTAAGTTAAGCATTTGGAACCTCCTGCTCATCAAGCTCGAGTATGTCAGTCGAGATCGAAAGAGATGAGACCCTTTGCAACACATGTCACGTTATTGTTGGCTTAATGGAAAATCCCCCAACTAGCCTCTGAATTTTTGAAATTGTAGAAGCGCTTTCTTTTTCTTGGGCTTTACAAAGAAATCAGAAATAACTTCTCAGCCAGCCAGCTAAGCTAGCTATCCAACCAATGAACCACCATTGTTATGTATGCAACACTTGAAGTCAAATGCGGGGCTCATAACCTTGTCAATTCAAGAATTGGATTGGCTATAACTGTAGAATAGTTCCCCCGTATATTAAATGGGTGTACTGTTATAAATCATGATAAATTAATTAAGTTAATTAAATTAAATTTTAATTAAAATTTTTAATTAAATAATTTAAGTTATTATAAAAATATGATAATTTCAAACCTTTAAATAATTACTTCTAAATTAAAGGAGATAAAATAAAATAACAAAAACCAATAAATACGAGTCGGGCCATGCTGGACCCACATAAGTGCGCACACATATAATACTGATAACATTTAAATTACAAACATAGTCTAATATAAAGAAAGTAGAATTAAAATATTACATACTTTGATTAAATAAGCAAATGACCTAAACAAAATTTTCCTATAGCTCACGAGTCTGTCTTGTAGAGTCACAATCAGCTCTTTGTTGGAATCCACCTAATGGGAGGGAAAATTTTAAAATAAATAAAAACTGTGAGCAGAAGGCTTAGTAGAACTAAGCTTTGAAAAACATTAATTTGAATATAAAATTTAGCATTTACTTAATGATTGTAAAACATAGTAAATGAAAATTCACTAATTTCATTCTTACCATTTGGTTCATTATTCATCGAGAAATAGTCTCATCATTTAGTCTTAAGCAAAGCCATTATAATCATTACTGTAGTGGCCTAGTTGGGTTTCGAGACCTGCCCCCAAAGTTGCTTTCTACACAACCCGATTTTTGAATATGACATCATGCCCTAATATATCATTCCGAATGGTCTTTGCGACACGTCCAGCTCTATATCATTATTTAAGTCTCATATTACCAAGTTTGTTTATTTACATTTATTATGTGGTTCATTATGATCATCTCATTTTTCAATGGTTAATGAAAATAACCGATAAATTTGTCTTAATCATTTCTTGAAAACATTTTGAAAGAAATCATTTTGTGGCCAAAAACCCTTTTAAAACATGGCTAGCTAAAAAGGAGGTATATAGTCCTACCTCAATATCTAGTATAGAAGCGCAGCACCACAGTCCCAACCCAATATATGTTAGCTCCACAGAACCACGAACAACCTTAAATGTGAACTTAGTTTGTCAATATCTAATTTAGAGTATTCTACGTTACTATGCTGTCTTATGGTGTTTTATTGTGCCCTTACTATTCACAAAATCATGTTGCAATGTTAAACTCTATATAGATTTTAAATGGTGAAAACAAGCGAAAATCAACAAATTTTATAAAGCCTGGTCGGCCTGCCAAACTTCTTGGTCTGGCCTACCGAACTTCCTCAATTCGACCTGCCGGCCTGCCGAACTGCTCTAGGTTCAGCCTACCAAAAGGATGAGTTCAGCCTACTAGATTCATGAATTCGGTCTACCGATGCTTATGATCGGCCTGCCAAACTAGCAAAATTTAAGAAATTTTAAATTTTGAGCGGCGGCCTCCCTGAGCTCGAAATCTCATTTTAAACCTGTTTTTCAATTTCCAGAGCATGCATAATGTTCTAAAACGATAAAAAGACACATTGGAACACATTTTAACACTTTTAAACAAGTTTTATATAGAAATTTTCAAATTATTCCGAAAATGAGAAAAAGAGGAAAAACTTGATTTAGCTTGCTTTGGTCCAGAGCTTAGATTTATGATGATTTAAGTTCTACAAACTTAGATCAAAGGGTTTTTAAGCTAAAAGAAACTCAGATTTTAACATACAAGTAAAATTGAAGAATTAGGGCAAAATTTGAAATTTGAAAATAAAGTAAACTAACTCGAATTAATCCTTTTCGAGATTATAGAGGCTATGCTTTTAGGCTTCCAATTCCAGTTGAGAATCAAGGCTCTAGCTCAAATTTTTGAAACAAAATGAGAGAGAGAAGAGAGAGAGAAATGCAGCAAGAAAGAGAGAGAAAGGGGAGTCTAAGTGAGAGGGTGAGGAAGAGAGAGTGAGAGGGAGATTAAATAAGGGAAAAGCATGGTGGTTTTTAACAGGAAAACTATGTTCAGCACACAGTTTTGGTGGAACAATATCGAATATATTTAAGTTTTGGTGAAAAGGGACCTGTTTGAAATTTGATAATTTGTTTTGTTCTAAATTTTAAAATAAGAATTAAAATAATAAAAAGATAAAATAAATTGCAAAATACCAAGAAAAAAATAATTAAATTAAGTTCAAAGTATAATAAGGTACACTAATTCACCATTTTACACACTAATCATACTTAATTAATTCATAAGTGCTACATGCACTTTTAAGTCAAAATAACAAAAGAATCAACGAATGGTCACCTTGATTCAAGGATAAAAATGTCCACGACATTGTCAATAATTTCGCAACAATATTTATATTTTAAAGTCTCGACATAAATATAAAAGGAAGGATTTTTCTTTCAAGATATCTATAAAACAACTATAATATTCTTAAATATACGTAATATTGGTGAATATCTATGAAAATCCAAGATATTTTCATAAATTTCCACAAATATCTTACAAGGCTAGGAAAATTTTTTTTTTTTTGCACATATTCCAATTTTGCGAGACTTATTTTTAATTTTTTTTAAATAAAATGTGACTAATGTTCTAAACCTAAAAACAATAAAAAAAAGCATTTATTAAATACTCATTTAGTCTTTAAATAATTTTAACTTTTAATATGAATAGTTTATGACTTTCATGTAAAACCATATGTCATGTTACATTTAGATCTGTGTTGTTATTTTTACTATTTTTGTCTACTAGTTGCAGTTATTGTCATGGAGCACATGAAGAAATGTACAACTCACAGGAATCAAACTGGTGAAAATTCTATTATCTTGAGTTTTAATTCATGAGCTTAGGAACTAATCAAAGTTCTTATAGATATAATGTTCTTTACAATTCAAAAACTAGGTTAACAATATCAATATTAAATTTTCTTTTGCTTTTCCTCAACTGAGCAAGATTTTGCTGACATGCCATGGCGCAAATTAGTCTTTCAGAATTTCAGAAATCAACTCTCCATGGCGCAAATTAGTCTTTCAGAATTTCAGAAATCAACTCTTACATGTTTACGTACTTATTGTCACGAGCTTACTTTTTCCAAAGCTACTCGTGCAGCCTTGGCACAGTCCCGATACTAAGTCAGCCTAAGTCACTTACGCACTTGCCTAAAACACAAAGGAACACAAGAGAGAACAAGAAGAACTCTGAAAGGAAAAGAATGTTGTATTAAGTTTAAGAGAACTTTATAAGGCTTTGGATTCTTGGATTTCTTGGATGGATTGCAAATGAAGGGGTTGTCCTTATTTATAAGCATCCTTCTCCTAAATCGATTGCCTAGATTGAAACACATGGCATTACTCTGATGCTTAATATTCCTATCTAGAATATTCTAACAAAGTATGAAAAATATTTACAAGTGTGGAGTATTCTAGAAAACTCTACATTATTCTACAGTGCCTTCTAAAACAGTGCCTTTTAAGTTTTAGAGAGTTTCAAAGTACTCTTGAGTCTTTCAAAACCTTATGGGTTCTTCAGGACGATTTTAGACTAATGTAAAACCTCTTGGAATGTTGTGGAATAATGTAGATTGCTCTGGACCTTTTTAGAATCTTCCTTGGGCTATACTTTCCCTCAAAAACGCCCAAGACAAGTGAGTAGCCTCTTTGTTGCTCGACAGGGCGTGAAATTATGCCTGTTTAGCATATTATATAATAACAGTTATGAAGTCGTAAGTCACAACAACAAAAGTAATATTTCACGACATATGAAACACATCGTAGAAAATCTTTTACGATATTGGTCCATCTATCATCTATAAGGGGTGTCTTAGAATCTCTAAGGATCCGTTTGATAGATGGCTTCAAATTAGTGATTTAATTTGAGTTAGTGTAATTTAAATTAGGATTTGAGTCTGTGATTTGAATTGTTATCCGAATTGACGTTTAGATATGTATTTAAGTTTTAATCTAAGTATGAAATAAAATTGAAATTTATGTTTAAAAAAACAGTAAAATATTTTTTAATTTATCAACAAATCTAATAAAATCTTAATGTTAATGATCCTAAAAAACATACAATATGGATCTTAATTTATTTCTCTCTTTACTAGAAATACAATAAAAAAATCGTCTCAATTAGATAACAAATAAAAAAGTTATGATTTTTTTTCTTTAAATATAGGAGAGAGAAATTTAGATTTTACTATAACAGAGATATCCAAGTATCAAAGTTTAGGGGGAGTCATAACTCTGAAAACTTCGATTCTTGATACTCAAAAGATTCAGATTTTAAGGGAAACAAACACATATCTAAAAGATTCTTAATATTCGAATCCAAATTTGAGTTCAAAGAATCCAAAGAATTCTCGAAACAAAC
The DNA here is from genome assembly GCA_946598075.1 of Artocarpus hirsutus. Classification (NCBI taxonomy): domain Eukaryota; kingdom Viridiplantae; phylum Streptophyta; class Magnoliopsida; order Rosales; family Moraceae; genus Artocarpus; species Artocarpus hirsutus. The sequence goes on along the minus strand of CAMOHE010049684.1, from coordinate 38,477 downwards.
AAACCTTAAGGCTTTCATGACATTTATTTAGATGTCTTCCCAGATGGTTTCATCGACATTTATTACTTGTCGTTAAAAACTAATACTATGACACCTTATAAGATGTCGTTTTTTTTTTTTTCTATGATACTTGCTTAGATATCGTTAAAATATTTTACTGATGTTACATAAATTGCCGTTAAAAGATAAACATTGGACAAGCCAATGCTAATTTAGATTCATAATAATTAAATTCAAACCAAATCAGTCTATGATTAAAATCCAACATGAGAGCATAAAATGTCAAATATGATATACTCATATAACGTAAGTTCACAATTGTCTAGTAGATAGAATTTCAAATTTAAGTAAATTCTCATATATAAAAGTTTGAGCAATAAGCAAGATTGTCGAACACAACAATCTTATAGCAAGAGGAAATGCAATTAACCCTATATCAAGTTTGATTACAATCGAACACAACAATCTTATAGCAGAGGAAATGCAATTAACCCTATATCAAGTTTGAACTGTAATCAATCTTATCAAGCACAACAATTTTGTAGTCAAGGTAGAAGAGCATGAGTTGATTAAGTATGTGGATTTGCAATGAAGCCAGTAGACCTGTCAAGTTCACGGTTGTCAATAGATGTAGATAGAATTTTAGATTTAAGTGATATATAAATTCCATGTACAAGTTTGAGTAGCAAGTAAGATAGTTGAACACAACAATCTTATAGCAAAAGGAAATGCAATGAACCCTATATCAAGTTTGAACAATAATCAAGCTTGTTTGGCACAACAATCTTATAGTCGAGGTAGTTGAGCATGAGTTGATGAGTATGTGAGTTGCAATGAAGCCAGTAGACTTGTCAACTTCTACATATAACAGAATATGTGGGATGCGATAAAAAAAAAAAAAATGCAAGACAACCTGAAACTAAAGTCAACAAAAAAAAAAGAAAATAATATTTGGTATTGATGTTGCCTCAAATATTGGTTCAGTTACTAAATGACCACACACGTGAGTATCAGCGACAAAATGATTTCATTTTGTTTTGTTTTTTTTTTTTTTTTGGGGGAAGGGGAGAGGGGGGTGGGTGGGTTGAGAAAATCAAAACAAATAAAAGTAGATAGAGACAATGCCAATCTTCTAACATTGACCATGTGGTCGTGTTGAAGAGACAAAGCAAGTTTCATAGTATACAACAACTTAAATAATAATACGAGAGATTTTCCATTTGACATTTTTCTATCTAATCAGATCTTTGAGTGAGAGAGAGAAGAGAAAGATAGAGAGAATCAAGGCAAAAGGAAAAAAAAATCCACCATGCTACACAGACACTATCAGATCATATAACAGTTAAAGTTTCAAAATTCAGCGTATATTAAAACGCTAGTAAATATCAAGGATGCGAACGAACCTAAAATAGAAAAAAGAAAAGAAAAACCAGTTGATATTCGAGCTTACTTTTCTTTGAGCAATCTTGGGAGAACTGAATCTCTATAATACTGAACTGGTGATCAAGCCTTCATTCTGAAGTTGAAGACATTGCTCATATTGTTGTCAAATCTCTCCATTATATACTCAGGAATCTTATTAACCACCCGCACATCATTTTCCAAGGTACTGATGAAATAATCATTGTCGTAGATGTCTTTAAATTTGCTGGACAAGTAAAACCAAAGTCAGAACTAACAATTTGTTATTTGATAATCAACTACAGAGTTTGAGACTATACAGCACACGATGAGCAAGTATGTCGAGCATTATTCAAAAGCAACCTACAAGATAGAAAGCTAGAGAAGATACAGTAGATGTAAACTACCAACACTACCTACGTCTCCTAGCTTCATCATGGATTTCCTAAAGTATTCATCAAAAAGAGAATAGGAACCCACTTTCATTCAGCATCCAGACATTCTCTTAGTCTTCTCCTAGCTTCATCATGGTTTTCCTAAAGTATTCATCAAAAAGAAAATAGGAACCCACTTTCATTCAGCATCCAGACATTGTCTTAGTCTTGGGAAATAAAAAGTTCCCACAATCATGTTCAAACAATGAATACTGCATAAGTTATTTCAAGTAGCTACTCAAGTAATCATGTTCACATGAGGGATATTAAGAGTTCCCATATTAGCATGCATACTAAGAATGTGATAAATTATCCTTTCTTTGCATATCTTCACTATTCATTCATTGACCAATTCAAGCTGAGGATACTACAAAATGTTATTAACATTTCACAAATCAAAGTTTTCTAATATTCACTTATACATCCACTCTTTTGTTTTTGGTTTATTACCTTGACAAAGGTGTAATAATGGACAGCTTAGGAAGAAAAATCCATGGGGGTCAATTCTAGCGGCAGTTAAAGTGAAAGAAATAGAGGACATAACAGAGGAAGCAATCGCCATCACACTGAGAAGGGCCTTGTGCTTCTACTCCTCTATTCAGGCCCATGATGGCCATTGGCCTGCTGATTCTGCCAACTGATTGTTTTTCCTTCTTCCGCTGGTAATCAACTAAATTATAGACATGACAAATGTCTAGAAAGCAACTTCATAAGGACCATTACATCACATTTAATCTATGAAGTGTAGGTTATAGCATTGTATGTTACAGGAGCAGTTAATGTAGTTCTAGGACCAGAGCACCAAAAGGAGATACTTCGCCATATTTACAAATAAACTACCTAAACTTATGCAAAAAAAGTTCACTTTTTATGTCATACACCAACCTTAGGCACCATTTTTTTGATGTTACCCACCCAGAACAGTTCGATGGGTGTGCAAAAATTATACCAGGCAGTACCAAACACAACTAGCAAAACTTAAATGTACTTAATCATTTAAAGAATACTTCTATGAATGGATTCTAATTCACCAATATTAAAAAAAAAATATCACGCACATGACTACAAAAAAAGAAGCAAAAATTTAGACAAATCTCAAAGCTGGTAATAATGATAAAAAAAGTTTATTTTCATTTGAGCAAGTCAACTTTTAAATTCTATTTCCAGATTCATATTCAGTGCCAGTCTTGTGTGAGAAAAATCAAACGCAAAAGAAATGGAAAATTATTTTGTAAAGTTAATTAGTATTAAAACAAAATTCAAAGTTAGAGAAATTAATCAACCATGACCTAGCAAATGATCCAAGTTTGACACCTAAGACTAAGAGTAAAATTCATCTACGAGAAGACAATTTTAATCTATTGGCGAACAATCTGATAACTTTAAGCTAATTGATCGATAATCAAAATTGGAAGTTCGAAGTTCATCAATTAGAATAAGCGATCGGTGATCGGCAACGGAAACTATTGAAGTAGATCGGTGCCCGAGATGGAGGAAGTGAACGGTGATCTGAAAATTTTCATTTTCCATCAAAACAAATGAAAATTTACAATCAAGCAATTGAAATGGAAAACAATCAAAATTAATTATATAGAACACAGTGAAACTGAGAAACCACTCGATTGCACTATAGCGAAGAAAAAGGAACTGCTTTTTCTCAACCGCCAAACAGCCAAAAAATCAATCAGCGGCTCGAGAAATCACAATCGCAATGATCACAGATAAAGACCGACAAAAACAAATACATCGAGAATCAAAGAAAGTGAAACCGATTTTCTCAGCCTCCAAAACAACGAAAAAACTATCAGATGTTTAAGCTTATCTCAATCACAGTCACAGTCACAATCACAATCACAACCATTGCAGCGAAAAAAACCAAGAATCAAAGCAAATAAGCACACCAGGTTTTGCATCAATGATAGAAACATCGAGATCTTAGAGAGAGAAAAAAGATACGAGGAAAGTAATAAGAAATACTTCTCTTGCTCGAAGACGAGAACGGCGGAGGAGGCGGCGGCTGAGACCAATACTAAATTAAGGTAATTGATGGGGAGATCAGAGTAAATGTGAGAATCAAGCAAGTTGATTTTTTTTTATTTTTTGATTTGAGGAATTTGTTTTCATTTTAAGGGAATAGTGTTTCTTTTTTTTTTTTTTTTTTTTTGGGAAATAAGGAATAAAAAGGTCCGGATGGTCCCTAAAAAAGCCAGTAAATATTACTTTCTAGAATATATTAGGAACGTCGAAGCAGGCCGATGGGCTTTCTAGAAAAAACTTGAGCATATAGTTGTAGGTTCAAACCTTTTATAGGATTTGTTGTCTTAAATCTTTTCATTTAAAAAAAATAATTTTCTTTTTGTTCTTTTTAAAGGAATAGGTCACTTACAACATAGAAATAAAATCGCAAAAAATACAAAGACGACGTATATTTGATGTGAAGCGTTAAAATACTTTCACAACATACAATATAATGCTGTATAAAAATAACAAGGACGACATACATTTAGTGTCAGTTGTTAAATAATTTCACGACATACAATGTAGTGTCTTTTAAAAAATTTGTTTTAACAACTTATAAACTACTATCGTTAAAAGAAGAGCATTAATACGATATCTTTATAGCTGTCATTAATTATTATTTCAAATGTTCTTAACGACATCTTTATTTAAGATGTTGTTGTATGTACTTTTCAATGACATTTAAAAATTATATGTCGTAGATAGCATGTCGTTAAATGTAGTTTTTCCTATAAAAAGTATTTTTCTCTTTTCTTTTCTTCTTCGATTCAACAGAGATTAATTAGCACTTGGATGCAAGCTAGCTCGTTAAAGAAATAATAAAGAGAAAGCCAGACTTTCCAACACATATACAATGCTATTTCAAAGGATATATCTATTTTTAGTCATAATATAGTTTTTTTTTTTTTAATTTAAAGGATAGGATATTTGAACTTTTCATCTTATAATAGGAGTCAGGTGTAGATTTACCAAAAAATTATGCCTGCAACCACTATTATTATAATCATTAAGTTTTAAAAGTTGTTAAAATAAACTTTAAATTTAAAACAATTAAAAATGTCAAAGTTATAATAATTAAATGAAAAAATTATTATATTAAACAATAACAATCAAATACTAAAATTTGATTTATACTATGTTTAATATTAAATATGCCATGTTAACTCTAACATATGTCAAATTTAACATATAAAAAAGTTTTGCTATTGATCAAATGCCGAATTTTCAGTTCAAATCATTTCCATTACAATAATTTTCCCACCAAAACTTAAAGAAGTTTGAATTTTCAGTTCAAATTTTTATCAACCAAAAAGGTAATTTCCTTCAAATTAAACAGGTTCCCTATTTTTTGTTTTTTCTTTAGTACGTGTGTCAAGAGTTAACTATCCAGGTGGTGCACAGGCACGGTAGAGAATTATATCTGAACTAATTAAGGGGAAAAGGCAATTGACAAACTACTCTGCCGTTTCAAAATGCCGATCTGGAGTATGATTATTAGTTTAAAAGCTACAGTTTTTCTTTTGTTTTTTTGTGATTAATGAGTTATCAGTTATCACCAAGACGATAAAGATGAATCTAAATATTCAAAAAAAATTAAAAAAAAAAAAAACCAACGAAAGAAGAATCCAAGTTATCCGGTCGTTCATGCAAAAGCCGCCACCATGTCTTACCACCTGAACAGCAAACACAAATTTTTCATTCTTATTAATTGGAAAATAAATGTAAGATGATCATTTGAGTCGGCTCAACGTTAGCTTACTATGCTTTTAGTTTTCTTTTCTTTTTTTTTTTTTTTGAATGTTTTTGGCTCTTTACAAGCATTTTGTGTATGCTAGAGTTTTCTTATGACATTTTGGTCATTTTATAATAGGATAAACAAAAGAAAACCAACAAAAAATAGGAGTGATGGAGTTACTCTATGATCTTGTTTTGTTTTGTTTTGCTGTTTTTGTTTTTTTTTTTTTTCTGCAGGTTATATATCTATTTGAACAATAAATGTTATTCCACATGGCATGAAAGTATAGTTTTTTATTCATAAAAAAATGTAGTTTTGTTGTTTCTGGAAGGCATAAAAAAATATAAGTCAATATTTCTTCTTGTATACTTTAATAGAATGAGTGTTTAAACTTCTAATGATTATTAGTACGAGTGGACGTGCCTCAGGGACTTTTTTTTCCTTGACCAAAAAAATTTGTTCTTTTTATGTTCTATGTTTGTTGTTTATCATAATGAAATTATATAAATACAAATGTTAATTCAACTTCTAATTTAGGAAACTTATATATATATATATATAGCATTTGTATCTCCAAGTGTAGAAATATTGCAATCATTTATATATATATATATATGAAAATTAATATCATAATTTTTTAAAATAAGTAGTATATAAACTTATTAGAAAGTTATAAATTTAACATATATGAAATAATAGTTAAAAAATGAACAAATTTATATTATATAATGAAGATTGAACAAAAAAAAGGGTGAAAAAACAAATGCAAAAGGATATAGTATAGGGATTGACAAATGTAAATATTTATGAAAATTTAAAAATGAGGTTTGGACCATGAATCAGGTGAAATTATAAGAAATACAAAGGATTAAATAATACTTAGATTAACTTTTTTTTATCGATACAATAATATATAACATATATAAGTGTATATGAACATAAAGTAAGTGTATATATATATATAGATATATAGAAACAAAATTTTAATTCTTTAAATTATAAAATCGCACAGTATTTTACATTCAATAAAAATATGTAAAATACACAATTGAATTTAAACATAATAATAATTATTATTATCATTAGTTTTGGCAGTGTAACGACACCAAATAAAAAAAAAGTACAAAGAACGTGAATCTTGATTTTTTTTTTCTCAAAAGCATTTTTTCCTTTTTTATGTCTTTTTTCTTAAATGTTCTATATCATGAGAAAAATCCATCGGCATACCTCTAGATACCTTGATAAAAACGTGAAGGAAAACACATTGATACTTTATAGATATTGTTTGGGAAAAAAAAAAAAAAAACAGATACTTTAGTTGAGAAAGTGATATTTTATTCTACATTCTTATGAAGGTCTAGATTTATATATATCATTGGAAAAATAGGAATAGAGTTGTAGATATTGACTTCCTTCCATGTACAGCACACTAGTTGAAAACACATCCAACGGAAACAAAGCGACAACCAATGAACATAGTGAACGCTGATCATTCGACAATATTGAATCGATTGGATACAAAACGACAACCAATAATTATTGTACCACGTGATAGTTTAATAATGGTAAAATAGAAAAATTATGCAACAATTATTAATCATAAATAAAGAGAGCAACAATTGTTGATGACCGATACTTTAGTTGAGAAAAATACTTGTACTTCATGTATTCGTATCAAGGGTCCATATTTATAGATATTATTGGAGAAATACGAATAAAGTTGTAAATATGTACTTACTTTTATATATACTTCATGTATTCGTATCAAGGGTCTATATTTATAGAATATGAATAAAGTTGTAGATATGTACTTCCTTCCATATATACTTCATGTATCCGTATCAAGGGTCATAATTATAGATATTATTGGAGAAATATCAATAAAGTTGTAGATATGTACTTCTTTCCATATGTAGCATATTCGTTTGGAATGCAAAAACACTGATAGTTGAATAGAAACAAAGCGACAACTAATGATCATAGTGAATACCCATCATCTGACAATTTATCAATTGGACACAAAGCAACAACCAATGATTATTGTTCTACGTGACAGTTTGGTGATTATAAAATAGAGAAATCTTGTAACAATTATTAATCGTAAATAGAGAGATCCACGGCTATTAATAACCCATTTTTTAACGCTAGAAAGAGAGATACTTTTACTCCATATTCCTATTGAGGGTCTAAATCAATTTATAGATACCATTAGAGAAATATGAATAAACTTGTGGATGTTTAGTTTCTTCCATATATAGAATATTGGTTAGGAACACAAAAAACTCTGATCGTCTAACGGAAACAAAACAACAATAAATCAATCCGACAATGTATTGATTGGATACAAAGCTACAACCAATAATTATTATGCCACGTGACAGCTTAGTAATGATAGATTGCAGAAATCATACAACAATTATTAATCATAAATAAAAAGAGCAACAGTTGTGAATGTTTCACAACTAGAAAATATAAACACATAGGAAAAAGATTATGGAAGAATTAGACTAGAAATGTCCCTTAAAAGAAGGATATTTAATTTATACTCTTTTTTAAACGCTCTAAGATTTACAGTTTTATTGAGGAAAAAAATACATATAGGTTTACATAACATATAGAGGTTACCTAATAACAAAGTGCAAGTCTAGAGATAACCTTTTTGTTTTTTTTGAACTTTTATGAGAGAACACTCACTGATGATGCATATTTTGAAATCATTAGACCTAATCAAAATTATTAGATCTGATCAAAATCATTTTTAGAGATATTTTTTTGTTTCCAGTAGAGAGATTGCCTTTTTTCCACTAACTCTACAAGTAATCTTAGATAGAAATGAACAATGCACATTTTCTCCTAAGTCACTACCGAGAGATGCTAAAAAAGATAACGAAGCTAATAAAGGGCCGGAAGGCTCAAACCGAGAAACCTATTTCTAAACATATACACGTATTATATAATTTATATTATCTAGAATTACAAATAACCCCCTAAAAACTGGCATTTATTCTTATTCTTTCCCCAATACTATTAAAGAACGCCTTGGTTACTTTTTACAAAAATGACCTATTATAAAAGGAGTCCAATCATTTCAATGCTTTAAATTTATTTCTAAATACTAATATTTTATTGTATTTCTTTCCTTTTACAACGATTTGATAATTGTTATAACAACTTTTTGCACTCGTCTAATTCTCATATTGTATAATTATTACATCCAAAAAAGAACATATTTATTATTATTATTGAAACTGAGGATTGATTATTTAAATACACTCTACATTCATAGCATTCACAATTTATATGTTTATTTCTCAAAACATATTAAGATCTTAGTATACAATCAAATAAGAAATCAATTTATAAACAACACTACTTTACTTATATGTATATTTTATATAAAGAGCAATCCTATTTAACCTCATAGGCTTATAACCTTGTTACTAATCTTGTTACTAACAAAACAGTAAAACCTGGTCTAAAAAGTATATTGCATATTAAAATAAGGCACACAGTTTTGTGAACAGCAGGGTTACAACCCTATGAGATGAAAAAGATTTGTCTTATATGAAATATTTTAAATTGCCTTTATAATGAGGTTATTATTTAATATTTTCTAGGTGTAAAATTTTGTTGCTGACAATTGTAGTACATTTATATAGTTGTTGATTTGAATCAAAATTTATTGTAGTTGTTAGCCCCTGACCAAAATTCATGGCCTCATTACTAGCTCAAATAAAATGATAATCTACATCAGACAAAGATGTATGAGCAATGGTGTTTACAAAATTAATTAACCGCAAAAGGAAAACTTAAGAGTATAATATCCAATTACTGAGAGTGTGTCGTTTTTGTTGCAGTGAAATTGTAATTTTTTTCTTTTGCTAAGAAGTGAATTTGCTCTCCATTTATACTAGTTAACAAACTGAAATAATCTTGTCAAGAAAACTCTTGCGAAATAAGATCTTAATTCCTGTGTATTCATCCCATTCAAACCAAACCAAAAAGGCTTCATTGCTGAATTTTTATTGTTATTACTATCTTTTTCTTTATTAAGTAGTACGAGGAAGTCCTATAAAACACCGCTTTACTTAATAGGGAAAAAAAAAAGAGAAATGAAAAATTTACAAAAGAGTTCTACGAAAAGACAAAATATAAACAAACTGGAAAAGCTAACAAACTAATAAACATAAATTAAAAGCAACAGATTAACACAAAAAAAGCGACTTCATTACTGAATGAAACACAATAGGTTAACTGATTAACACAACTACAGAAAAACCTAAATCACTTCACACACTCATGGCTGAACCCTAGAAATGGAAAAAAAAAAAAAAAAAGGCATAGAAAATAAAATCTGATAGAAAAAGAAACCACAAAATGGGGAGTCTTTGAGACCAAGGATACCAATTACAACAACAATAACAGACATCTCTTTTTTTTTTTTTTTTTAGGAGATTGAACAACACCACAATCTTAACAGCCATTAATTCCAAGTACTAAAATTAGTCTTCTTATTAGTACTGCTCATTATTGTTTTCATTGCCATAGCCCTGTGAAGGAAGACGAAAGCCAGTCCAAGGAAGTTGATTAGCCTGATTATTCCCAGCAGCATTATTAACCGGGTGAGAATTAGTCCCGACGCCTCCACATGCTGGAGAATTGGATCCCTGTGGCGGAGGCGGAGGAGCAACGAGATTGCCACCAAAGCTAGCATTGGCGTTGGCCCTCCTCTCCTTAACACGGCTAGCTGTAGATATTCTTGTGGAGCTCCAGAAGAGACCTGTACCTCTCTTTGAGCGCCTCTGCACCGAGCCCATCCAGTGAGGCCTCCCACCACTGCTTCTCCTCCACTTCTAGCACCGCCTCCACCTCCTTGTCCTTATCTTCATCATCCTCTTTGTCATTTCGCCGCCTCCTCCCCAGGGCAAAAGCCAAGCCATTCATCTTCTTTTTCAGCACCTTTTCGTCCTCCAGCGATCTGCGAGGTTGTTGTGGTGCTCGTTGAGATCATCGACTTTCCGACACCGGAAGGCCTGGAGGATCAGGTGGGTGTTAGGGTCCACGCCCTTCAGGTCTCGTTCGGCTATGAACCGGTCGGCCACCACATCCACTGTGGGGTGGCCAAAGGAAAATGGCTTCCCAGAAGGCGAGAAAACAACCAGCCCAATTTCGACACCTCAAAGAGTGACTAATTCGCTGGCTTTTTTAAAAACCCTGCTCTTCTCTTTGAGAAGGTGATTGGGCGATCTTCTTCGTCATCGATAACCTTCATGGCTATCCTTTGCTTGCCCTTGGGTTGTGGCCTGGCCTTTCATGGATAGGATTGATAGGATAGCTAACTAGCATTTTCAGGAAAAATGATGGAGGAAAAGAAAGGGAATCTTATAGATAATAATGACGAGGTTTTATCAAGACAAATTATACAGGTGAGAATATAAGGAAAGCAATAGCAAGTTGCTTTGCATCAAATGGAATTTTTTACTCTTTTAGGCTTTGTTATTTCTTTATGTTGTCTTTTTACCCTTTTTTTAACTTTGGATTCGTAATATTTGAACTTTAATTTTTTTTTGTTTTCTCAGTTTTCAATTTTATCATTTCTCGTAGTATGTTCGGTTTATATATTTAAATAGAAAATTTGAAAAAAAATTCAAATTTTTACAAGAGAAAAAATATCACAAAAATATTTTAACTGTGACTTAAACTGTAAATTAAATAGCAGATTTGTTTTAGTGACAACTAAACTTATGCAAACAGCAAAAACATTTCCTTTTAAAAAAACTCCCTCAAGAGTATGTCTGTTAAAGAAAATAGTTTAGCAAATGTTTGCAAGGCATTAGTTATCACTTTAAAATTTGTCAAAGTCAGTAATTACGATATAAGTTAAAATTTTACGTTTATTATCTGTATCTAATCACTTTCTTACACATGTTTATATGTCTGTAATATACTTTTATGTGTACTTTATATAACTCCAGTATGACAGTAAGTTCACTTTCTTACTAACGTTTTTTATGAAAAAAGACAACGGTTTTTTTTTTTTTTCGTGCAAAATTATGAAATTAATAGTGTCTCTCTAGAATATTACTTTTTCTTTTGATACAAAAGTTCATTAATATTTCTTATAAACAACAAGTTATTGACTCTTGAGTGTATATCTAGAATTTACCGTAGTGTGTGTGTGTATGCGTATAATTATTTTTTGAGAAACCAATAACGTAAAAGTTTGGTTAAAAAAAGAGAAAAAAAAATAACCACAAAAAACAACAATGAATAATGACAACATATTTTTAACATTAAAATATTTCACTAAAATATCCTTTTCAAGTACCACTCTGGTAACAATACTCATTTTCCTTTTCAAGTATCATTCTGGTAACAATACTCATTTTCCTCTGCAGGTGTGTGAGTGGGGTACAAAATTAAATAGTACATTTAACACAACAAAAACATTAATACAAAATCAACTAAGAAATGTATTAACTCTTTCTCCTCTCACATTTCCTAATACATGACGCGCTGTTAGCATCACTAAAAGTTTGTTTGGTTCATAGATTTGAATAAAAAATTTAAATGAAAATTTAAATTTTTGTGAGAAAAAATACTATAATAAAATGATTTAAGCTATAATTCGAATCCACGAACCAAATGCATTTTAAGTTTTTTTTCCCTAAAATGCAAAAACGACACAATACTTAATACCTTATTGCGCCGGAGATAAATAAACATGAGACAAAATAACATAAACATAAAATAAAACAAAAAGAAATAAAATAAAATAAAACCAATAAAATGACCAAATATCCGACAACAATAATTAAAAGGCGACAACAAAACCGAGCATTGCTTAATCCCTAGTAATTAGGGTTTCTCTGGGATCTAGTTAGGATTTTTTTTCAGAGTTGATATTACCAAGGTCTGGAGTCAAAGAAGAAGCATTATGATCCTGATCTGTTATAATCAGATTGGACATTCCTAGTCCAGAAACCATTGCATTATAGGCAGAAGAAGGGGCGTTAACAACATTACTATTATCCCTAGCCCTCTGTCCATTGATGTGGTTCCACAACTTCTTGTGAAGATATTGCAACGATTCATTCATCTGGGTAAGCTCTTCATACTCGAGGTCGTCGATTGGAGTCTCCCACCAGCCTTCGCCTTTGCCTTCCTGTGAGCCATAGAATTCTCCACTAGCTTCGTAATGGCCTTGCTTTTCTCCTTCTCCGCCTCGAGGCTGCCAGCCAGCTCGTTGTAGCATTTGTTCAATGCGTCCAGCTTCGCCTGCCGATGGGCCCAGACGAGGGGGTGGTCACCCAAGACGACGTTCGGATTGAACATGGGTGGGGTTTCTTGGTTGTTGATGAGCCAATTTTCTATGAATTCTATAGAAGGCTGAGCAAAGGAGAATGGTTTTCCAGAGGGGGAGCAGGTCCCAAAACCAACCTTAGCCCCACAAAGAGTGGCTAACTCCGAGGCCTTTTTGTAAATCCCAGATCTACGTTTTGAGACAGTGATGATGCGATCTTCCTCTTTGTCAATCCTTTTCATCTCAATCTTTTGCTTTCCCTTTGTTTGGCGCTTGTCTTCCATGGCTACAAGGAAAAAAAAAAAGAAGAAGCTTAGTATGGGAAAGGCTCTGAGAGAAAGAGAATAAGAAAACGGAAGTTTTTGGCTTCCAAGGGTGCATGTGCTTTTCCTTGCTTTCGCTAGCCGTATAAATAGAGGTTATAATTGAACTCCTGTCTCTTGTCTTGTTTCTCTCTCTAGCATTCTGTTGGCCCACTTTGTAAGAAAAAATTTCCATAGTCAGAACTTAACACTTTAATTTCTCAGTTTATTCACACCTACTACAGATTGTAATTATGCTCTTTTAGTTTTGGTAAAATATTCATTAGTTACAGAGCTTAACGTTACTATCTATTTCTATCTTTATTTGCATTATTTAATGAATAGATTTTTTTCTTTTTTCTTTGAAAGGAAAATGATACCTTTTTTATTTTTTTTCTTGAAAACTATCTAATGCGCTATTTTCTTGTTACAGTGGATGACACCCACAATGATGTTTCAAGAATAATTTACTAAAGATCTTTCTGGACATTGAGCACTCTTATTTTTATTCTTTTTTCTAATTCAAATAAGACTTTGCTTTCTTATAAGAATTAGTGATAATTTCCGTCCTCTTCTTCTTTTTTTTTTTCTTCCTGTTTTTAGTTTTTATTTACAAATATACATGTTTGAAAGATATACTTAATAGAAGATTTGATCAGATTTTGAATTTTTGTAATTGATTTAGAATATTTTGTAAGTGTTCTCAATCGTGAAGGCATGGATAAGAAAGAATTAATTAGTGTGTCATATTTTAACAAGGCGTTGAGTTGAAGTAAACGCATCGTTGATAGCCAAAAAGGAAAATGTTTGACTGCCTAAAAAAACAAAAGAAAAAATGTATTATTACGTTCAAATCTATATATCCACGTATGTATGCGAAGACTTCGGAGCATTCTAGTTTTAGGTGATCGATGCAGCCTGACTGGGAACATTCCCACATGAAGGGTCGTCAAACGAAAAATACCAAAATTGTCCTTTTCCATTTTTTTTTTTGTTTTTGATTATAATTATGTGTATCTAACCATAACAGGTAGTGCCTGCTTATTACATCTTTTTATTTTTATTTTTACCCTTCGAACATCGATCACATCAAATGGGAGGCACATGCCACATGTCTTCAACTAAGAAAATTAAGAGCGACAGTTCCATTCAATATTTGAGATACATTTAAAGTTTGAAAATATAATTTGTAATAGAAAGACTTATGTCAGTTTGTAGTAAAAGAGATAACAAAACCTTGACAAGATATTATATTTAAGAGTTTGTTGTACTTAATTGCCATAAACTGGTTAGCAAACTTAATAATGAGGACAAATAAAGCCTTTATGGCCTCTTTCGACCAAGGATGCTAATTACAACAACAACAAGCATCTTTTTTCTTTTTTTTCGTTTTTGAGGAAATTAAAGAATAGCACAACCTTAACAGACATTAATTCTAAGTACTAAAATCAGCCTTTTTATTAGTACTGCTCACTATTGTTTTCATTGCCATAGCCCTGTGACGAAGGAGGAAAGCAAGTCCAAGGAAGCTTATTAGCCTCATTGTTCCAAGCAACATTATTAACCGAGTGAGAATTAGTCTCGACGCCTCTGCATGCTGGAGAATTGGATCCCTGCGGCGGAGACGGAGGAGCAACAAGATTGCCACCAAAGCCAGCATTGGCGTTGGCCATTCTCCCCTTAACATGGCTTCAGATGTTCGTGAGGAGCTCCTGAAGGGACCTGTAGCTCTCTTTGAGGGCGTCTACACTGAGCCCGTCCAGCGGAGCCTCCCACCATTACTTCTCCTCCGTTTCCACCACCACCACCTCTGTCTCCTCCCCATCTTCCTTAACATTCTCTTTGACATTTTGCCGCCTCCTCCCCGAGGCGAAAGCCAATCCATTCATCTTCTTCGTCAGTGCCGTCTGTAGCACCTTCACCTTCTTGTCTTCCAGGCGATCGGCAAGGTTGTTGTGGTGCTCAGTGAGCTATTTGACTTTCCAACGCCGGAAGGCCTCGACGATCGGGTGGGTGGTAGGGTACACGGCGTTCGGGTCAACCGGTTGGCCACCACATCCACTGAGGGGGGCTGGCCAAAGGAAAACGGCTTCCCGGAGGGTGAGAAGACAACCAACCCAATTTAGGCACTGCAAAGAGTGACTAATTCACTTGCTTTTTTAAAAACCCCAGCTTTTCTCGTTGAGAAGGTGATCAAATGATGTTCTTCGTTATCGATGATATTCGTGGCTATCCTTTGCCTGCCCTTGGGTTACGGCCCGTCGGCTCAATGGCCTTCCATGGATATGATATGAGAGGATAGCTTGCTAGCCTTTTTAGGGAAAATAATGGAGGAAAAGGAAAGGAATCTTATAGATCATAATGACGAGGCTTTAGTAGGACAGATTATTTAAGAGAGAATCTAAGAAAAGCAATAGCAAGTTGCTTTGCATGAAATGGGATTTTTTTCCCGCCCTTTTAAGCCTTGTTATTGGTTCTTGAAGAGTGCTAGCAGCACTTTTTTTTTACTCTGTATATTTAGAGTTTGACATATAAAATCTAATTATTATTTACACAGAAAATTAAAGTGTAGATTCCATGTGTCAAATAAAAAAGACAAATAGAGTAAAAGAGATAGTTGTTAGCATTCCTCTTATTTTTTTATGTTGTCATTTTATTACTTATTTTTACCTTTGGATAGGAAATATTTGAACTCTAATTTTCTTTTAATTCCAACCTTTTTATCATTTCTAGTATGTTAGGTTAATATGTTTGAGTAAAAAATTTAAAGAGAAAAAATTATCAAAAAATATTTTAATTGTGACTCAAACGGTAAATCAAATAGCAAAATTGTTTTAGTCAAAACTAAACTTTTGCAAACACTCGGGGGAAAAAAAACTAAACTAAACTTTTGCTAACTAATAAAACATTTCCTTTAGAAAAAAGAGGAAAAAAAAAATCCCTCAAAAGTATTTTTTTTAATGTGTGTTTGCAAAATTTTAGTTGTCACTCTAAAATTTGTCAGACTCTGTAATTACCATATGGATCAAATTTAAATTTATTACATATGTATCTTGTCACTTTCTTCTAAGTGTGTTCATATATCTTTAATATATTATGTCTAAGTTTACTTCATGTATCTTAGAATGACAGTAATTAAAGTACTATCCTGTTAATTATTTCGGAGTGAATTAATTTTTTTTTCTTTGAGGGATATGGTAAATTTAAATTGCATTCAGGACTCAAGTCAAATCTGATAATTATTAAAAGTTTTACTTTTGTATTAATCTGATGATTAATACATTAAGCATTTATATAAAGAGATTATGAAATTGCCATTTGGATTCTCAATTATTTATTGTTTACTTAACTAGTTGGGGGGCGGCGTGCTTCGCACGCGTTAAAACACATATATAATTAGAAATGGAGAGTCATAATTTCAATGGTTTAAGAGTCTTTAAAATATAGGATTTTAATTGTGAAGTCTAAAATATAATTTAATAATTGAAAAAAGACACACAAACATATACACCACCAATGAAAGAATTTATGGTTTAGGAAATTTAAATTCTTATCAAATAATTCACGCTATATTTATCATAATTACCTCTTTCTTTTTATAATTAGGTATCACATATTGACCATACAACATCTGATTGTTCACAACTTAATAAATTGGACGAAAAACGCCTTATAAAGCCACACACTTCCCAATCAATACAAAAGATTTGTATTGGCTATGCTTTCGCTCATGGGATCCCCGCAATATTAAATTACTTCCAACTTTAGAAAGACAAGCAAGTTCCATTAAAAAAAAAGAAGAAGTTATGTTTGTGGAAGCAGCAATATCTGTTTAGCTACCACAAGTCTAAGAGCAGAAGTTGATTGACAAAAACATAAGATACACCAAAATAAATTGTCTCAGTAATTATAACCGGAGTTGTTGTGCCATATGAAATAGTTTTTTTGTTGCCTAAACTATATAAACTCATGCAAAAATTAGACCTAAATTTAGCTAAGATTGTGTATTATCTTATTTCTATACAACTGAATCAATGACAAATGGAAGGTGTCAAAAAAATCGACAATTACCATTTTTTTAGATTCTACATAGGTGGAGGGTGGCCTCAAGCTAGCAAATAATTCAGGAATAATTGTATTGCCATTCCTTAAAAAAGAAATAAACTATACACAGAAAATATTAAAGCCAACAAACATCTCAACACAAGCATCACTTTTATTTTTTTTAAACAAGGTTAGGTAAGTAAGGTGCGTTTGACCTTAATGGTTTGTAAGATCTTAGAATAATATGATTAGCAAGAATAATGAAGTTGAGGTTTGTAATACTCCAGCCTAAACGATATCCTTTTTTATAAAGTTAGAATAGTGATTGAAAACCAAGAAAATAGATAATTCCAAGCAAAGTGATTCTAATCTTGATAACCATGTGTTTACAATGTGTATCTCTGAGAGAATCATAGAGGATCTTTAATTGTATAAACGCACAGATACAAAAACTCAAAAAGAAACCAACATTGCAGTTGACAAAATTAGTGCAAAACAGGTGTTTGGAGAAAGCACTAACCAGAGGACCTATGTTCTTCCAAATGCAATATGCTTGATGAATGAATCTACATAATAATGATCACCTTCTCTAACATGATAACATTAGCATCTTAGAATGTAATGTCTAGCAAATACTTACCACTACTGACAAACAAAGAACAGAAATTTAACTTAAAAAAAAAAAAATCATTGCCAGATAGAAATACAGATTTAAGAAAATAAAGAAGTAAAATATGCAAATGGGAACTGGAAGAAAGATGGAAAATTAAAACTTCAACAAACATTAGCAAGCACGAGGAATCGACAAATTAATTTAAGATAAAATCCATTTGGAACTAAAAAAAGTAATACTTAAAACTTTAGCTAAATAAAGTCACTCACAAATGAAATATCTGTAAAAATCACTGTTTGTGATCACGACATGGTCTCGCCAACGATGCGAAGCTTGATTCTCGTTTGCCCTATAAATGCTCAAGGCTCAACTTGCAGCAAAATATGGACATTAGAGCAAATTGTACCTCCAATAGAAGACTCCCATGGCAGCTCTCAAGATTTAAAATTTGCAACTAAGAGAAAATTTATGCCCCTAGTGAAAAATTTCTGAAGTGATATAGTGCAGAAATCAAGTGCATTGGACTATATCTGGCTCTTTTTGCTTCGATCACTGGTTCTTGGAACCGAAAGAAAAAGGAAAAGAAAAATTGTAGAAAATGACAAAATAACTTGACGATTACATGAATACTAATATGTGAGTAGATCTACAGCGAACAAACTATCCTTTCTAATCTAGTTATAGACTAAGTACTTCTAAAAAAATACTGTTCGCTTAAGTTTTTTTTTTTTTTAAGGGACTAATTACTAGACTCTTATTTCTCAAAACAAAAAAGACAAAACAAGAAAAAAAAAAAAAAAAAAAAAAGCGAACAAGAAAAAACACTGGCCTTTAATTGTACTAGTACTATTGAATCATGTGTCTGTATGTATGATGTTGCACCACTGCTCGTCTTGATGGCTATAACTTATAAATTATTATTATAAAAATTCTGATTATTTATATTGCGCTATTATCAAATGCAACGTCTTAAGTTTACCTTCCAAGTACTTGTCTAACGAAGTGGGACAAACATTTTAGGAAGACGAGAATTAAGAAACAACTAATGGAATTACTAAGATTAAATATACAATTGGAGTTGCCCATTACAATATTGCTAACATTTTTTTAACGAAAAATATAACTTTTTTTTCGTGCAAAATGATGAAATTAATAGCGTCTGTAGAATATTAATTTTTCTTTTTGATGCAAAAGTACATTAATATTTCTTAGAAGCATATTATCCAATTTATGGGTTAGGATATAATAGATATGGCACATCAACTATTACCACCGGCACTATTCAAGGGTAATATCCTAACAAATATATTATTTGGATCAATATTAGAATATACATAATGCTTTCCAACCAATTAAAAACTTCATTTAATATTTAAGATACTTGAAGTTTGTATATATTTTATTATATTTGACGATAGTTTTTAATCCATTCTATTATATTATTATACTTTGTCTATAATAAATATGTAAAATAATATTAGAATTATAATCAATATATATAATGATTGTATCCCTTTATATTAAGCAAGACAACTCTTATATTAGACCAAGATTGTATTATTTATGTTATTAACTTGGTTCAAATTAAGTAATATTGATGTTTTTGCATTGTACAAAGTTGTAAGAAAAAAATTTGTACAAAGTTGTAAGAAAAAAATATAAGTTTTTCTAAAGATATTTATTTATTTTTAATATCTGTCAATGTCGACAATGTCTTCGACATTATCTGTAAATCAAAACCTCGACAACCTTCATGACATCGACATTTTCATCCTTGCATTGATGATTGATTATTGAGGACACATGCAATACATGCATTTGCACAAAGATGCAACAACATGGAATAATACTTGTCCGAAAATAATGCGGAAAAGCAATGTTAGAGGAAGGCCAACTCCCTAAGTAATGACTTAATGTGCACCTAAAATAATTTGCAATAATGTGGCTTCGGACATAATAAAGTTATTTGTAATAAAATATAGTTAGTAGAGCAGCTAAGGAATTTATTTCAGGGACATAAAATAAAAACCAGAAAAAATGTTAAAATCCTCAATATGTACCCTTTACTGGCAGAGCTAAAAATTTATTTGCTTCTTTCCTTAATTCCTGGTCATTTGACGTGTTAAAGGGTTCCCCTTGCAGTTTGTTCTCATTTCTATTTTAGCGGTTAGACTCTTTTACATTTTTTTTTTAAAGAATAAGAGGAATAGACCATACTAACAGAGGAATAAAATTAATAGACCAAGCTTAAAACAAAGTAAATAAATAGGCCAAAAAAATATAAATACAAGTTTAAGAACTAGTTGAATTACAAAATGCCCTAATTTAATTTATGGTTTTTTTTCTCATCTTTCGCTCTATTCTGTTTCCCCTTCTCTCTCCTCTTTCGTCTCTCTCCACGTTTCTCTTTCTAGTTTTCTTTGGTCTTCTTTGTCTTTTTTTTCTTCTTTCTTCTCCCCACCCATTTCTCTAATTTTTCTGTCTACTTTCCTCGTCAAATGCATCGACGTCGAAGTCATTGAAGGCAAGTCCTGTGGAGTCCCTTGAAGGAGCGGGTCACGCCTTTGCCAAAGTCACCACCTCTAGAACTTGAGTTGACTTTCTCTCATGACCCGTGATGACGGCGATAGATTCACGTAGAGAAATAGATTATATTGTGCACCGAGAGAGGAGAGCAACCCTTGCCGTGGTTCACAAACCCACATCGTCACCGGATTTGTGTGAGGAGCAGGCATTGGAAGTAATGCGGGAGCAGCTTCGTCACCAAAGTCATGTGAGGTCTTCGGAGTCACACGGGGAGAAGCATCACTGCCATAGGCACGAGGGAAGAGGGGGCCAGAGCCGTGCAGGAAGCAGCGTCGTCACTAAAGGTCAGAGAAAGAAGAGGAGAAGAGAGGGGGAGAGAAGAGAGAAAATATATGCTAGGGTTTTGATGGAGACAAAGAAGATAAGGGCAATTTTTGATATTAGTTTGGTCTATTTTTAAAGTTACTAAAATTTTACGCAAATAATTTTTATTGCTCTTTATTTTTGCTTATTGGTTGCAATTTCCCCTTTTTGTTTTAAATATAAATCTCTTTCTAAATGAAAAATTGAAATTTGAATAATTTGTTGAATTTTGGACCAACAATTCGAGGGATGTAATATATGAGAGAACACTGAGTAATGCCCCTCCATATTAAGGGACGTAAGGATTTTCCTTCTTTAAAGGCTCTTTCTTAAATTTCTCTAAATTTATGATTAGTCACTCTGCTTAAAATAATTGCTGTATTTAATTAGATTCATATTAGATTTAGAGAGGAGACATGTTTGTCTTTTTTTTTTTTTTTGGTCAATGAGGTGGCATTAAAAAAAGGAAAATCATGGTGATTATATAATATGTGTGTGTGTGTGTGGGTGTCTTCCCTTCATACTTAAAAAATGTTCACACTATAATTTCACTGTAATTGTTACAAAAAGTGTCTTTCATTTCTATCTTTTCGAGCAAGATCTTCCGTGATTTTCAGTCACGTACGTAAACTCCTTGTAGAACACTTATCAATAATATAAGTTTTAAGTTAATCATCAAAGGTTATGAGCTTAAGATTGATTTAATTGCTTGAAGAAAGTTCTTTAAATATGGTAATCTTTATTTATCAAGGTTTTTTGTTTATTCCAAGTTTTGTTGTGTGCACTACAAACGCCTCAAATATATTTTTAAGATTTTCTTTTATCCTCCAGCTTGAGACTCATTGCCAACAAAATAATTACAACCTGGTCGTTCTCCAACATAAAGATAACAACAATAGCAAAGTGCAATATTCTTTTTTCTATGCTTCATTCTAACCAATTACCATGCTTATTAAACTAAGAAGGATTAAATCGTCACGATAGTTCTCCGTAGTTGTTGCGAAGCAAATATTGCCGGAAATGTATTTTTGCAGCTTGAATATGGAGAACGTGAGAACCGCATAGAGATCATCGCCCGTGCATGATGCTCCACTTCGACGTATCAATCCCTCGACGCTCATGCTCTTGCCGCCACCTTATGTCTCTCCGGTTCGAGATCCAAGATCACCATATGGAGCTCTTTGTTCCTATCGACCTTCTCTTCTACAAAGTCTATTTCCTCTCTGAGTGTAGATCCTTCGTCTCCGCCATCTTCTCCGCCAGCGAGCTTGGCTCCATCCAACACGTCATTGATTGATGGTATATTTCATGAAATTTAATTTCCCGATGTTAGTTTTCTAAGTTGTTCTTAGATTTTTGTTTCCTGTACTTAGAAATAGGGATGCGATCACGACGTCCAGCCCAAGAAATTATATTGCCTGCGTATGCATTTAGGTCCATAGATCAAGCATAGTTTTTGTTTATTTTTTTTTTCTCAATTTTGCGGATAGTTTTTGAGACATTATTTTTTATTTTTCATGATTTTCGTTTACTTTATGTATATCCGTAAATGTCGAAGGTAGCAGCATGCTTTGTCGTTGCAAGTGTAAAATTTTGGTGTGACATCAAAAGTTACCAACGGGTAACTAGAAAGTATCATGGTAGATATTAGAGAGTACAATGGTTTATACTATTAGTTCCTGACTAATGATTGCAAAGCATCATGTTGGATATTGCAGTCACCAACCGATATCTAAAATGTATATTTAGTATGTTGAATATGGTGGTATAACATAGCATGAATTCTTTTGCAACCCACGCTTTGTAATGACAATGGTTTTCACCTTGAGTTGTTTCTTTATTTAGAGTGTGTTGTTTGGTTGGAGGAAAGAAGCGTTGACCATTGTGACTTTCTGTCAAATCTATCATAGTATTGTCGCCATCGCCGTTGCCGTTGCCTCGTTAAGCACCAAAATTTGAATACTTTGCTTTCTTTAAATTTAAGTTATTTTGTTTGGATTTATATTTTTTTGTAGGTGATTATGTATTTTTTTGTTATTGGATTTTATGGAGAAACTTTGTTTATAGTTTTAGAAATAAATATGTTATATCCATATTGATTATATATGACAAAGAGAATTCGTAACATATGTTCTTGAAAATTGTTATATGTAAAATGAGATATTAATTAAGTCTATTAAAGAAAAGGACATGAATTTGTGATAATAATTCAAAGATTTTAATTTCTAAAAGCACAATAGATGATGGTTTTTTACAAAAAAACTGTCATCTAATAGCACATTAGACGACGGTTTTCTTTAGAAATCGTGGTCTAATGTAAATAAGTAGTGCCCAAATGAACTTCTGGTGGACGTTAGACTACAATTTAAAAACTATCATGGAAATTAGACTACATATTACAACTTTAGATTAGACGACAGTTTCTTTAACTATTGTCTAATCTTTAGACGACGGTTGCTATGTATATACTAGTGAATCCATTTTTTGTTTGTAAGGATAAGCAACGTGAGTGGGGAGATGAAGGGAGAGTGTATCACTTTGGGATCACCATTTTGAATTCTTCCATAGGTGAAAGATTCAAGAAATTCATAAGTTAAAGTTAAAAAAGCCATATTACCTTCTATAAAAATTATTAACAAAATTAAAAAAAAAAAGTAATGTAGTAATTAGGTAAATAAATATTCAGCCATTCTGTTTTTCAAAAAAAAAAAAATTCATTTTTTCAACTTTCTCCTTCCTCAAACAACGTAAAGGATTACAATCCTTTGCATTGTTCATATTTCCTATCATTCTAACTCTCTCCATTCTAATTTTCTAGGTGTCTTTGTATAGAGCTCTGTCGTACACACTATTCCCTCGGGCATTTTATTTAAAGTTACAAGTAGAATGAGTTATTTTGAGTGTTGTGTTTGTTATAGTAGGAGGCTACTACCTATTTGAATGTGAATTGGTGTTTGTAAATCTCCCTTAAAAAAATTGGTGTCTTGATTGTGTCACATTTCTGTAAAAAAATATTTACACAAAGTGTCTATTTTAAGCTTATTGAGTCTAAAATTATCTATTTCTATACTATATTATAACACTATCTTTTTTAAAAAAAAAAATTAGTGATGTAAATTGCTCATTATGCCCTAGTGCTTAATTTTAGACGCCTTCCTATGGCCGTTTTATTTTATTTCCTTATTTGCTGTTATATTATTTACAAGTTGACTTCATGCATTTTTCAAATACCGGAAATATGTGAATTTGCCTGGGTCATTTATTTCTTCAATAAATCATTCATCAGGGTGATATTTTACCTTAAATGCTTTCATTTATTCACCTTCCAACTCAGTGATGATTTATGCTGATAACAATCCCTTTTTTTTACTCTCCTTTATTCACGTTGAAGAAATTTTGATGATGTCATTAATTTTCATTTTATTCTATTTTGATTCTTATCCATTCACGATTTATATATTTTACATATTTTTTCATGGTGTTTACGTTCATATTTGTTTCTATTCACGACATTTTCATAACCTTTGTTTGAGGGTGTAAATCATTCATCTTTCATCATTTCAATCTGTATTTTTCCTCACAAGGACGTTTGTCTTAGGTATGTGTTGTGCTCTTTTTTTAATTTTACTTGTTTTTGTGAGTTCACACTAGCATTTGTGCATCGATTGGTTTTGTGATGCTTTTGTCTCTTTTTTTTCATTTGTAAGTTCAATTGTTTTAATCTTTGTTTTTTGTTTTTTGTTTTTTTGTTTTTTTTTTTACATAGTCATGATGTTTATTGGTCTGTGTTTTCCTTTTGAGAAGAACGTGCCTTAACGCTTTGTGCTTTGGTATTTCTTTTTTTTTCACGTTTTTCTTTTTGGTATGATCGGACACTTGTGAAAAATTTTATCGTTGCCTTTCCTTTTTCTTTTCTTTTTTTTTTTTTCAAAAACTATGCTTGATTAGTTTAAAGAGTAACCTAATTCCTAAAGGCATGTAAGTTTGTTACATGATAAAGTTTGTTCAATTATACTATTTTCAACAAGTTTGTTAAATCTTTGATATATAATTAGTTAGGACGAAAGAGTAAAATTCAAAATCTAGTTAGGATATTATAATTATGACATTATTTTAGATTACTTAGGGCAAGCCGATACCAAAAATAGATCAATGACTTAAAGAAATTAAACTCTTTTCTGTTAAAGTTTTTTTTTTTTTTTTTGGGGTCATGATCGAACAAATAAAAAGTCCTCGTAATTATATTATTTTTTTGGACTCTTATTTGAAATATGGTATAATTTCAGTTTTTTGTATTGTTATATTCATTATAGAAATTTCACCGTTGTCAAGTATTTTGAATTTGTTTTAATCTTTTAGTACAATTATCGTTTTGTATTCGTTCATTTTTTTAATTATTAATTTAAACACAATGATGTAAATATTTATTATAATTATGGTTACGTCTCATTAATGAAAAGTATTGGCATGTCCTTAATCATTTTTTGTTATTTATTATAATTAAGGTTTCTTTTCAATAATGAAAAGTATTGATAGTTTCTTAAACATTTTTCATTTCTTTTATTATACTTATAGTTTCATTTGTGTAACGACCTTTTTTACGTAGCTGTTACTTGACTACATAATCTAAACTTAAACATGTTTTAATATAAAGTACATAAATTATGAAATAATTTTTTTCCTAAAACAAATCTTGATAATAAATTCTTATAATATTTCTTTTAAAGCAATACTAATTTCTCAAGATGTAATAATAACGTAATAATAATTATTACGTTTTAATGTAATTATTTCTTAAAACTTAATTCCTTAAATCCATCATAATAATAATTTTCTAGAACGTAATAATAATAATTTCATAAATATATTTTTTACTTGAAATAATTCTTAATTTAAATTAAGAAACATTTCTTATTAAAAATTTCTAAATTAAAACATTTTCTTTTAAAACATAAAGATAATTATTTAAAACTATTTCTTTGAAACCTTTTTGTTAATTTAAAATAGAACTTTTAAAAGCTTTTCTAAAATTAAACGTTATAATTTCTTACTTGAAACTTACGTATATTTGTTGCATTTTCTGTTGCAACATTATTAAATCTTAAAAATTTTCTAAACTAAGGTTGTATGATTACAACCTAGGCTTTTAAAGCATACTTGCATAATTTCATTCATATGTTAATACATACATAATTTCGTAAAATAAAAATGCACACAATTTCATAAACTAAAAATGTGAAAATATGTTAATTTGTGTAAGCGATATCCATTCTCATCTTCATCATTCGTCTACCACCCACCACTGCCCCTCAAGTATTGCAACAAGTTTCTTACCTATAACATGAACACAATTGAATGAACTTGCAAAAAATATTTGAAAAACATTTAATAAAACATACATGAACATTTTATGCTTGCTTATTGACTTGTTTTATACTTAATTATTTAAGCTTTAACTTATCTTATTGATTGGGCCTAAGTAATTGTACTAGCTACGTGCGATCCTTAGAAAGTTAGGGTTCGCAAGGTCACCAATGACACCAAGGTCATAAATTATATAGAACTGAGTCAAAGCCTCCTCGTGAGTCGAGAGGTTAATACGACACCATTAACTTCTTTTATTTGTTTCATTTATTTTATTGTATGTATGTAGTATGATATGTTACTACATAGCATCATAAATTCATAAATCGTAACTCATCAACATGTTTAACTGAAGCACGTAAGCAGTATAATTTAATATAATATACCTTACTACACATGACATAATCACAACATAACAATAAATAGCATGACCTAAACTTAACAAAATATACTAATAACATAACACAACATAGCATATCAAGATGTGTGATAGGATTTATCATATATAGTATGGTTTTTATGAAATAAGGACAATAGGCGAGATTCCTACTTACTTAAATTCTAAGCTAAGCGGTTCTAGTTTTATCTCATTGTTTCTATAGTCTAGGAAGCATCCTCGATAATGGTCATAGAGTGACCGTGAATGGCTAAGAACACTTTTTGGAGGTTTCTTATTCCTAAAATATCATTCTGGACTCCGTTGCTTTAGTCCGTCTTGCCTCGATCTACATGCGATTGATAATAGGCAATTTTTAACGAAATGGAATTAGCTTGAGCATCGAAACAAGTTAAGAGGTAGTCTTGGACCATCAATCGAAGGTCGGGAGTAGGAAATTAGTGGTTCATCGGAGCTTGGCCAACCTCAACGGTGCATGCGGAGACTCCGATCGTCAGTTGGTTGTGCAGTTTTGGTTGCTAATAGATCTCAACCTCCTAAGCTCAATGGTGTAGTAAATTTAAACAAAAACGGCCTCTAAATGCTTACATCGAAACTAATGGCGATGGCAAAAAAAAAAAAAAACAGAGATTCCAATCTTTGTTCTCCAATAAAGAAAACTCGAAGTTTGCTTGTGCTATTTCCATGGAGTGCTCTGAATGTCTTGGTGCGACCAATTTAAGACAACATCGTCAGAGAAAGCATCATTGGATATCCTCATTGTAGTCAGCAATGACAGGCTAAAAACTCCAACAAACAAATGTTGTAGCATGAAACTGATTAAGGCATTTCACTCCCAGTTGATCTTTGGTTCGAATGGCACCAGCAGGTGCCTTACCATCATATGGATCACTAGGATGATGTGGCTCATGATGGCTTTGGTGAGCAGTCGCCATTTTCCACCGTGTCATGGTAGAATGGCTTGGTTTTTGCGTGGAATTTCATCTATTTACCAATCTAAATCTTTTAGGATGGGTGGTATTGTCCACCTCCTTTAGGAAGGTGATGTTCCATGGAGCCATAGAGGCGTATGGCAATAGTGCATGGGCGGCCCTTTCTAGTGATTCACGTGGATCTTGTTCCTCTCTTCAATATGAGAGTGTAGGAATCATGTGGATTCGATGTCGGACGACAAAAAAATCTCTCCAAAATGTTAATGGCTTTCTGTGACTTTGACCAGTGATTGAGGGATGCTCTAGCAGAGTTGTAATAGGCATGACATGTCGTTGAACTCAACTTATCTTAATCTATCCATTGTTGTGGCAAGTGTCAAAAATGGACATTGGAATCTTGACAAGAGTTGAAGAAGAGAGAGAGAGAATGGGTTGATTTCTTTTTTGTGATCGGCTATTTTTTTTTAACAATTGTATTTATAGACATCGTCATGGTCTTCACAGTCTAAGTCTAAAATGTCTCATGGATAGTTCGATCAAATTTGATTTGTAAACTTTGAAATTTATATACTCGTACTCAAAAATCTAATGCTATAATATTCTTGGTCTCTTTTAAAGTAAGTGAATAATTTCTAACTATATTATCATCTTGCTATATCTTTATAATGTCGTAAAATCGTTTTCATAAATCTAACTGACTTTCTAGATTTCATGACTTTATTCCAAAATCTAAATCTTTACACTTTTATCTTCAAAATTGATAATTAACTATTTTCACCATTTTTTAAGAATAATTTTATGTATTTAAAGCTTTGTTTAAAACTTAAAATTTGATTTCTTTAATCAAAATAATATTTTGTAGATTTAGAAATTTTACAATACTAGCTAATAAATAAAATGTATATTTTTCATCATCCTTTTCTTCTTTTACACGTTATATCTTCATACTTAATATGAAAATATATTGAATAATAAAATATGTCGGTATTCTAAAAGTCATTATGTGAAGAGATTGAACCTCTTTTTTTTTTCAAACAAGTCTGTCATTTTTGTCTTAAATGAATCCATTTTTCCATACCACTAAAATATATTATATTCTATTTATTTTAGAAAAATAGTGATAATAATTTATTAAACATTTTCATAATTTAAATTGACTATCTGAAAGTCAATTTATCAAATCCTAAACACAACACAATTCGTGCTTTATGGGTATAATTCGAATTGTTTATAGTAAAAAACCGTTTATGGGTCTACATCCAATATACGGATACTTTTTAAACTTTTTTTAATCATGGATTTGAATTTAATATGTTTTTAATATTGTATTGCTTTAAAAGCTCGTGCAATGCTTGTGGACTCTACTAACATTTTATTATTATTATTATTAAAATCTTTAAGCAATTACTAATGTGTGTATATAGCTAATTGTACACCTATAGGATATCAAAATTCTTGAACTTCCAATAATCTTTATAGCTTGGGAAATTCTTATCATGCCTTGCGATCTTCATTAAAATTGAGATTGATCTTGTATCTATAACTTTCATGCTCACCATTTTTTGAATTATAGTGTTGAGTTCATAATCACTATTTGATTTGAATTTTTATTGCTAAATTGTCACCATATTGAAACTTCATATAATTATCATGAATCAAAAATTTCTTTTTATCAATGAATCTCAATTTAGATATTCTAATTGAAATTCTTATAAAGGTCATTACTTTGACCTGCACATGAGATTCTTTAATCATAAAATCTTAATTTAACATATTAAATAATTATTTTATTTGACCAAGTGTGCTATCATAATATCATATTCTGCTATGTGTTTCATACATAAAGCACATCAAATTGGGCAATTGCAACATTATATATTACTAAAATCATATTGCTATTAAGAAGTTCTAAATATGCATAAATTGAGAAATTTCATAATTATAAATCGTGATTAAATCGCAATTTAAACTTCTAAATTTCCCAAGCATTACTAAAGGGTTTCTAACCTTAAACTGAATTATTACAGTTTCTTGTAATGCTTAATGGTACTATGTGTTACCGTATTTAATTTAATTATAGAATTGTGGAACTTAAGCTGTAACTTCATGAATCTTACCTCATAAATAATTGCTCAAGTTTCTAAGTAAACCTTGACTTAATTACGTGAATTCTCTCTAGTGTAATTAATAGTGTGACTGATGTACTCGAATCGTTAAGGATGAATTGATTTATCTAAAGTCAACTATTTACTTAAATCTTTGTGCTCTTTCACAAGTGTTTCTCATAATTCTAACAAAAATTTATTTTTATAAATTCTAAACTTGTACTTTCTCATGTATTTAATGGCATCATTATAGACTAGTCTTTAATTAATCATACTTATCACTTTTGGATTTTTCCCGCCATTACAATTTTAATAATGAAAAGTATTGGTAGGTTCTTTAACATTTTTTATTAGTTATTACAATTATAGTTTCATTTCAATAATGAAAAATATTTGCTAGTTTTTAAATTTTTTTTTGGTGCAATGGAGGCCGATAGTGGTGTTATTAATATTGATTTCCTGACCCAAGAATAGATGCAGATGACGTGGTCAGCTTGGGCACAATCTGAAGTCATGCAATAATCCAATAAACCTTGATGACATGTCTACAGTTTTGGAGAAACAGAAAAAATCATCAACGGCTATCTAATCATTATGTTTTAAAGGACTTTTTCATTTTTTTGTTTGTAGTTTTATTGGTTAATTTATGTCTTTTAGAAAACAAAGTAATAAATAATGGTAGATTTTATTAGGTAAAGATATACTCATTATCATAATGACTTTTATTTTTGTTGTTAGGGGCATGGTTAGCAATGCGTTAAAATATGTTCATAAATAAATATATATATATATATATATATATATATTAGTATGTTTAAGTATTAGAAGCGTCATTAGATAAGGAGTAAATTATATAAAAGATAAAAGCTTGTAAAATAATAGTATATAAAACATCAGATATTTATGATTGTGCTTAACATATTGTAACAATAAAAACATGTTTATTTCATAGAACAGAAGCCTAGTACATTAATATTATTTTCTTAAAAAAAAGTTGTTCCTAAAATCATTTGTTGTCATTAGCATTGATCTCATCTCTACCATAATGAGCAAAGCAAAAACGTGAGGCAAAGGCATAATGATCTCAATTTTACATAATGAATACAACATTACCCAAGGCATGTTTAACAATTGAGTAAGAAGTGGTCCTACATATATACATATACACACACACATACACACACACACACACACACATATATATATATACACACACACATACATATACATATTTAAAAGTAAGAACCGTCGTTCCGATGGAGAACAATAAATTATATAAAAGATATAATGTTTATTTCATAGAACTGCTAGTATCATTTATTCCTTTTTTCCCCTGTTTTTATATTTGAATTTCATAGTTTCCATTTTGATTCTAGCAATGAAGTTTTTTTTTTTTTTGAAAGTAATGTAGCATTTTAGAATTAATTGTTCTTTTCTTTTTTCCTTTTTTTACTCTATTCAATAGAATTCGTCCATCATTATGCAACATCCGATTCCTTTTGCTTAATAGATAATGATCCTTTTTTTAAAAATAAGAATGAAGCATTTTTACTTTTACAAAAGATGTAAAAATCTCAAATTAATTGCTTGTTTCCTTTTCCCCCTTTTTTTAACTCTAAGCATTACAATTTTTTATTCATTGTGAAATATCAGGTTTTTTATTAATTTTTTCAAAGAGAAAAATATAGAGGCAATTATTTTTTTAATAATTTAATGCGATAATGGTCTTGACATATAACATAATAGACAGTTTTCTAATTAAAATTGTTTATTGTCAGTTTTAAATTCAAGATCATATGATTAGATACATATATAAATCGAAAAAATTACATGTTATGCCATACTTATAGAACATCATTTTTTTAATGCATAAAAAATGACATAATTTTTTTCCTTTTTTCATTTTTTCCTGTTTGTCCCCTTCTCTTTCTTCTCTCTCTCCCCATATTTTCCCTCTCTTTCTTCTCATACATGCTTTCTCTCACTCATCCTTCTTCTCTTCATCTCTCTCTGTCTCTCTCAATCTCTCCTTTCACTCTCTTTCTCCTATGATTTCTTCACACTTTTTTTTTTAATTTCGACAAGCCTACTATATATAATGTCATCATCGTATTATTTTCCCTAGAAAATAGAAAATTTTTCTAATTGAAATTATTTATGGTCAGTTTTAGATTCAAGGTCCAATGATTAAATACTTATGTAAATTGAGAAATTTATATGTTGTGCTACATTCTTACAACATCATATTTTTAATGCCACAAAAAAAGGCCACAATTTTTTTCCTTTATTTTTTTTCCCTTTTCTCGCTCCTCAGATTTTCCCTCTCTTTCTTCCACACACACTCCCTCTCACTCAGCCTTCTTCCCTTTGTCTCTCTCTGTCTCTTTCACTCTCTCCTCTCTCTCTCTCCCTCTTATGATTTCTTCACACCTTTTTTTTTTAATTTCGACAAGCCTACTATATATAATGTTATCATCATCTTATTTTCCCTAGAAAATCGAAAAGACGAGAGAAACAAACACCATGAGTTTGGAGCAAAATGAGAACTTGCTAACAGAGCTAAAGCTATGTGTTGACAACTACGGCTTCTTCAACAGCGTGAAGACCATGAACCTCTGCTCAAAGTGCTTCAAAGATGTTTGGATCAGAGAAAAGCAAGCCAACTCAACCAAATTTGCCATGGAAAAGTCATTCAATCTAAAGCTAGAACACAATCCAAAGATCCATAACCACAACAATGGCGGTAAAACAATGGAGTTGCAGATCTGTTAGAAATTAAAGTAATAAACAACAAGAAATAAAGAGAAAAATGAACGCAAGATTTTACGTGAAAAAACTCTAATGAGGGGTGAAAAAACCACGAGCAAAGAAAAAGCAATCCACTAATCACAAAACAAATATTACAACGGTGTTTAGAGTACTCAAATATAGAAATTTACTTACTCAATCACTCATAAACTCACAAGATTGAGTTCTCTGTATCACTCTCAACACTATAATCTCTATAATATCTATGATATATGTAAACAATGGAGAATATCAAGTGTGTGTGTGTGTATATATATATATATATATATGGAGACTTAAACCCTAGCTCAAAATAACCCAAAAACGAGAAAAAAAGTGAAACCTACGGTCGGACCAAATCGTAGTGCTGCGACATTCATTCATAGAATTGTAGAGCCACGGTGCTACCTTTCAAGCACTATAATGCTGTCTTTCTATCAAGAGTGGTTTTAGGTCACCACAATAACAATCTCCACCTTGACACAAAATCCACCATTAAAAAAAAAACTCCAACATGTGATTAATCAAATTCTTAACCTCTTCCACAAAGCCTCAACAGGCAACTAACAAGCACGAACATGAACACCAACCAAGTTCAAGCAATGCTCAAACTTAGCTGTAGGTAATGACTTATTCATCATATCAGCAAGATTATCATGCGTACTAATTTTGCTCACAACAATATCACCACGAGCAACAATATCACGAACAAAGTGATAACAAATGTCAATATGCTTTGTCCTCTCATGAAACATTTGATCTTTAGCGAGAAAAATAACACTCTGACTGTCACACATCACCATAGTAGTCTACAAGTCTTCACTGAGTTCTCCACATAGGCCTTTCAACCAAATAGCTTCTTTGAAAGCCTATGTAATAGCCATATATTCAACCTCAGCAGTAGACAAGGCAACAGTAGCCTGTAAGGTAGCCTTCCAACTAATAGCACAACCACCAACTCTAAGCATATACCCAGCAAAGGATCTTCTCTTATCTAAGTTTCCAGCAAAATCAGAATCAATGTATCCCACAACACCATCTCTAGTCCTCCTAAAGTGCAAACAAACATTAGTAGCACCACACAAGTATCTAAAAATCCATTACACTGCTTTCTAGTACTCTTTACCTAGATTAGCCATGTATCTACTAACTGCACTAATTGCATATGATAAATCTGGGCAAGAACATACTGTAGCATACATGAGGGAACCGACTTCACTAGAGTATGAAGCACGTGACATATACTCAATCTCATCGTCTGACTGTGAAGCTAACGCACTTGAAAGTTTGAAATACGCTACTACCGAAGTACTCACCAGTTTTACTTTCCTGCATGTTGAACCTATACAAAACTTTTTTGATGTATTCTTTCTGACTCAGATATAGCTTACCTGCTTTTCTATTTCTAAAAATCTCCATGCCGAGAATCTTCTTAGCAGCCCCTAAGTCCTTCATCTCAAACTCTCTACTAAGTTGAGCCTTTAACTTCTTAATCTCTCCTTTATCCTTAGCAACAATCAACATATCATTAACATGTAAGAGCAAATAAACAAAGGACCCATCATTACCCTTCTTGAAGTAGACACAGCTGTCATAACTACTTCTTTTAAACTCATGAGCAGTCATAAATGCTTCAAATCTCTTATACCATTGCCTAGGAGACTGTTTCAAACTGTAAGAGACTTTTTCAACGAGCAAACATAGTCTTCTTTACCTGTAACAACGAAACCCTTGGGTTGCTGCATGTAAATGTCTTCCTCCAACTCTCCATGTAAAAATGCAGTCTTTACATCTAACTGTTCAAGTTCAAGATCATGAGTAGCCACAATACCAAGCAAGGCTTGAATTGAGCTATGTTTAACCACAGGAGAAAAAACATCTGTAAAGTCAACACCTGGAATCTAACTGTATCCTTTTGCAACTAATCTAGCCTTGTACCTAGCATCTTTAACTCCCTGTGTACCTTTTTTTTCTTTTAAATACCTATTTGTAGCGAACAACTTTCTTATCTTTGGTTAACTTCATCAAATCCCATGTGTCATTCTTATGTAGAGATTCTATCTCTTCCTGCATAACAATCATCCAGTTACTAGAGTCAACTAAATTAACCACCTCTGAATAGATAGAAGGTTCCTCACTAGACTCAATACCTTCTGCCACTCATAAAGCATAAGCCACCAAGAAGGCCTTAGCATACCTCTATAGAGGCCTAACATCTTTTCTTTGCCTATCCTTAGCAATTGAGTACTATGGTGGTGGCAGTGGTGGCGATGAGGAAGTAATATCGCCTTGACTTTTTAAACTTGACTAGGAAATCAAATCAGATGACATACCTGTCTCAATCTAAACCTCCACCTGTTTGCTAAATTTCTCCTAATCAATATTACGAGACCCTATAGAAGAAGAAGAAGTGCCCTGTAACATAATAGTCTCATCAAACACCAAATCTTTGCTAATAATAACTTTCTTGGTTTCTAGGCACCACACCTTATAGCCTTTAACACCAGGCTTACAACCAAGAAATATGCACTTCATGGATCTAGGCTCTAACTTTTCATTGTTAGCATGAGCATAAGCGGGACAACTAAAAATTCTCAAATTAAAATAATCAGGAGATTTTCCTATCCGTATATCTTCTAGTGTCTTCTTGTCAATGGCGATGGAAGGAGAATGATTGACCAAGTAGCAAGCTATAGAAGCGGCTTCAACCCAAAATGACTTAGGTAACCTAGCATTAAAGAGTATGCAACGCACTTTCTCCATCAAGGTCCTGTTCATCCTCTCGGCCACACCATTTTGCTACAGAGTATGTCTAACTGTTAAGTCCCTCATAATTCCTTCTGATTTACAAAAGGTATTAAATTCATCTAAACAAAACTCTAAGCATTATTTGTGCAAAGACGTTTAACTGGCTTACCAGTCTGCTTTTCTAACATAGTCTTCCAATCTTTGAAAGTAGCAAAAACATCACTTTTTTGCTTCAAGAAAAATGCCCAAACCTTTCTAGAATAGTCGTCAATGATGGTAAACATATAACTAGCAACACCTCTAGAAGGAAAAATAGACGGTCCTCAAAGGTCAGAATGAACATACTCAAGAATTCCCTTAGTACTGTGGATGGCTTTGCCAAAATGAACTCTCTTCTATTTTCTAAACACACGGTGCTCATAGAACTCCATCTTACCTGTACACTGTCCACCAAGAAGCCTTCTCTTACTTAACTCTGCCATCCTAAGCTCACTCATATGCCCCAGTCGTATATGCCATAAGTTAGTGAGATCACCATCAAATACGATGTATGCAGAAACTTTTGCATCACCAACAACTATAGTACCCTGCAAAACATACAAACTAGCAGCTTTCTTCTCACTTTTCATCTTCACTAGAGCGCATTTACTAACTCTCAGAACTCCACCTTCACCGATGTACTTGTACCCTTTAGCATCAAGAGTACTTAAGGAAATTAAATTTCCTTTTAGGATCAGGGACATGCCTTATATCACATAGTGTCCTCACTACACCATCATGCATCTTAATTCTAACAGTACCAATACCAGCAACCTTGCATAGGGCGTTGTTTCCTATCAAAACAGAGCCCTTAGGAACTATCTCATATGTTGAAAACCAGTCTCGGTTGGGACACATATGAAACGTACATGCAGAGTCAAGAACCAAATTCTCACATGGTTTGGAATCACTATAAGAAATTACCAAAAGCTCACTATCAAAAATTTCTTCAATGACATTAGCCTCACCGACATTTGGTTTCTTCCCCTTCTGATTATCAGCACTTTTGTTTTTATTTTGCAACTTATAACACTAAGTTTTAATGTGACCTTTCTTTTTTTAATAGTTTCAAAACTTCTTCTTATTTTTGGATTTAGACTTACTTCTATTCTCAGTCCCAGAACTTCTTTATTGGGTTCCACCTTTAACAACTAGACATTCTCCTTGTGTTTCGAATCCAGTTACTAACCGCTTCATCTTTTCTTTAGAAAATAAAGCCTCATAAATCTCATCTAGCTAAGAGTGTCCTGACTATACAAGACAATATCCCTAAATATGGCATAAGATAAAGGTCGTGAACATCATAAAATTAACCCAACGTCTTATTCGTTATACTTAACTTCCATAACCTCTAAATCAGATACAATCTCCTTAAACACAGTTAAGTGATCCTCGAAAAATATACCTTTAGACATTCGGTGAGAGTATAGATGCTGATTTAGATGAATTTTGCTAGTCGGATTCTTGGTATGTAGAATTGCTCCAACTCAAGCCATAAAGCAACGGTGGTCTTCTTCTTTAGTACATCTTGTAAAATCTGATTTGACAGATGAAGGTGTATTTAGGACAGAGCTTTTAGGTCTTTAGCTCTTTTTCCTCCTTTTTTCATGATGAGGGCATCTTATCGAAACCCAATAACACTCCATCAAGGTCCATATGAGCCAGAACAGCCCATATCTTCACTTGCCATAAAGAAAACCTTGTTGTACGATCCAGCAGCGGAATATCAAATTTCATGGTTGCCATTGCCAATCAAAGCCAAAGCTTTAATACAATTTATTAGAAATTAAAGCAATAAGCAACAAAAAATAGAGAGAAAAATACACACAAGATTTTACCTGAAACCCTAATAAGGGTTTAAAAAATCACAGGCAGAGGAGAAGCAATCCACTAATCACAAAACAGATATTACAACGGTGTTTAGAGCGCTCAAATACACAAAATCACTCACTCAATCACTCACAAACTCACAAAATTGAATCCTGTGTATCACTCTTAACACTATAATCTCTATGATATCTATGATATATGTAACAATGGAGAATATCAAGTGTATATACATGGAGACTCAAACCCTAGCTCAAAGTAACCCAAAAACGTGTAAAAACACAAAATCTACATTTGGACCAAATCGTAGCTCCGAGGCATTGCCTTTCAAGCGCCACAGCGCTCGTTCACCGAATTGTAGTGCCGTGGCGGTGCCTTTTAAGCGCCACGATATTGTCTTTCTGCCAAGAGTGGTTTTGGGTCACCACAATAACAAGATTGAATCCGATTTTGCATCGAGTTGTCATCGATGGAGAAAAATCCGAAGTTGTAGATCGAAGATCTGCAGATATGGTTTTGGATCTATTTTGTTATTGCATTTTTTTTTTTGTGGTGGTGGTGGTGGTGGTTTTTTTTTTAATTGAAGTCCTCTGGTTTTGGATCTCTTTTTGTTGCAGTTTTTTTCTTTTTATGATGATGGTTTTTTTTGGATTGTGAGTCCTCTATTTTTTTTTTTTTACTGCTAACGACATTGCTGGTGTTGAAGACAAGCCAATAATGGTAAAGAGAGAGAGAAAATTAAAAAAAAAAAAGTCTTACTAGGACACCAAAAAATGTCCCAGAGAAATATGGAGACATGTCTTTATGGGACATATGACATGTTTTTGAGAAACATGAAAAATGTCTTAGAGAAACATATGACATTTCCTACCAGGACATGCGACATATCTCGATGGGACATCTGGATCTCGATGGGACATGTGACGTCCCCAAGGGACACAAAAATGTCATGATAAGGCATGTAGACATGTCTTAGCGGGACATACTCTAAGCTTATGGTATAAAAACTTTTAATATTTTATGGATAAGTAAAAATTGAATAGGAAAAAGTCACCTTCAAGCGAATATCCTATGTAGATCGCCCCATTGTTGCAAAGGTGATAAATAAGGCCTAATCGACAGATGAGTCCAAATGAGAGCGGATCCTGAGGCTCAAAGTCAAGCTGACTTCTCCAAAAGCCCAACGGGATGCCCAACCAACAGTGCAATCTGGCTGTCTGTTTTCAGGACAAAACGTGCCAGCTCAGCATCTCCTCATATGCACCGCCAAACCCCAACCGACCCAAAAAAAAAAAAAAAAAGCACCAAACGAAGAAAGAGAATTTGATCGGCCCTTACCCTAGCCCTTTGGGAAGCAATTCGGATTGGAGAAAATAAGAAAGGAAAAAAGATGAGTGAGGAATCGAAGAGCAGAGGAGTGACCAGCGACCAGGAGAGCCAGTACTACGGCACCTTCCAAGGCGTGGCCAACTATTACCATCCTTCGCCCTACCAACC
The DNA here is from genome assembly GCA_946598075.1 of Artocarpus hirsutus. Taxonomy (NCBI): domain Eukaryota; kingdom Viridiplantae; phylum Streptophyta; class Magnoliopsida; order Rosales; family Moraceae; genus Artocarpus; species Artocarpus hirsutus. Next base: position 41 of record CAMOHE010049684.1, on the reverse strand, counting down.
ACCGCCTCAGCCCGTCGTCGGTTTCCCTCAGCCGTTACCGC